>JAZHYW010038935.1:0-63132 GCA_037355805.1 Ixodes ricinus | reverse complement strand
TGGACATTACCCTCGAAATTCGAAACTTGGGACTCAATCTTTGCGACGCTAAAGACTGTTTTCAAAAGCGGCATTTGAAGTTCTCGCGCGATCCCGTGCCTGTGCAGTGACGTCAAAGATTGAGTCGTCCTTCAACTGGAGTTTCTCTCACGCCTCCGTGTCGTGTTCGCCCACGTACCGCGACCGCTCCGATGCGCGCTGCCACATCGCTGTGCAAGCCGAACTGACGCCTGACTTGCCGGATTTGAGAGATTTTTAGGGCTCTTTCAGCGATCTTCTTTGAAACGGTGCGAGGTCGAAGAAGAACGCGCGGTGTGCCTTTCGTGAGCGAGTGGGAGGAGGCCACGTTGCGCCGGTTCTGCGTGAAAGGCTGCCCTTGCGGAGTCGCAACCGAAACCATGGTACACGGACACCAAGCCCAGTTGTTTTTTGACCGTTTGACGATTTTCTTTGCCAAAGTCGGAGAGGTCGTCCGGGTACCGACAAAGCAGAACGTCGTCGATTCCCCGACTCACCGATTATTCTCAGTGCTACGTGCGTCGAGCGCCGCCATGTTTTGCTAGGGAGGGTTAGAAGTCCGGGAAGCGATATCACTCTGGACTCCGATTTTCCAGGTATTTCCGTAGCAAAAGGCGTAGTGCTTTCAGGAATTGCCGTTACACTAACATGTTTTACAGAATACCGTTATGAAATACACTACAAAAATGACGCTTACAGAGCTACTATATTTCATACTCGATTACGTCACGAATAAAGAGAAGCTGAGGAGGTGAGAGCGAGAAGAGAAAAGCGCCAAAAAATAAAAAACACAGGGCGTGTAGGCATTTTTTTTGCGTTCTGTTTTGCGTGTCTGCGGCTACAACGTCATTGTTTTGACGACAAAAACAAATCAAACCTTTGAGGTGTCGAGTGCACCTTAAGAAAAGACGCGAGGACTGCAATGAGCTTCCAGCCTGCTTTTTGCACGCGCAGCGCTCCAGAAAACTTGTCGCTGGCTTGAATTCGAGTAATCCTGCTCGTGACGTCGCCAGATGCCAGAGCAATCGGCGGGAACCACCGAAACCAGCCTCGTCGCCTAATAATATCTCCGGAAAGAGAGCATGAGCAAGCTTTATGCTGTCAGGAAAAAGAAACAAAATATAATATGCCGTTCTACTGCGCACAGGCGATGAAACTCCGTAGCTCATGTGATCACGTTTGACGTTCGTTCAACAGACCAATTAACAGTATTCTGTATCTGCACGCTCCCACGTCGCTGACTGGCACGTCTGTAACACTCTGTTGTTGACACTTCGGTCCGCCGAGACCGCTTGCGTGGTTATCGCCTGTGCGCTGCAGCGCCGCATGGCACCTCACCCCTTACGCACTCTTCTCCCTGCGTAACTGCTTCTCCTGCTGGCGTAGCTGTCGCCTCCTGCTGGAAGTGCGTAGATACGGCGCTCGTCGGTTCCGGCTGCTGCCGTTGTGTCATCGTCAAAATAGAGAAAAGCACGGCACCAGCGCTGTCTGCAGATAAGCGCTAAGAAAACTGGCGCTAGGCGACGGGGCGTCTTGAGTGCTAGTGGCATGACATGCCGTTTCATCCGTTTTTCTGCGCCTGGTTCGTCGATAGCATCGTCTTGTTCGCTAGCTTTGACTGGCGTTGTTCTACCTCCCTCCCGATCGCCCTGCAAACCGCCTCCGCTTCCGCGCCACTACGAGCCGTGGCGACCGCCGATCTCGACCGTCACTCCATCGTAGCATCTCCCATCTCAGGAAAACGGGAATGTCGGGCTGCAGGCAGTGCCGCAAACATAAAGAGGTCACTCCCAATTCGGAGTTCGCTCTGCCACCGCGAGCGTCGTCGCTATACCCCGTTCATCCCTACGCCGAGCGAGTGCAGCGGGAGTTGCGCCTTGCTCACCGGACAATGCACGGTACTCCCCTGTCGTCGCATGGCGCCCGTTCTCCGCGACTGGGCACGGGCGAGAGCGTGCTCACGTGGCGAAAGGTAGGCGCATGACCGGTCCGAGGGTACGTAGCTTCAGCGCACTGCTGCCGAGACTAGGAGGAAGTATTTCGTAGCCGAACTTTGGTGGGTCCGTGCAGAAAAGGGCGCTGCGCGCCGCGTCGTCGCCTTATAACGACCGTCTACTTGCCTTCCTGTAACTTCTTCTTCCCTCGTCCCCCTTTTTTATTTCCTTTCAGTTTATTTTATTACTGCTCTTTACGACTTACAAGGTTGATCTTTCTAGATCATTTCCCGACTTGGCTTTGGAGCTTTCTGAACGCATTTCACATTCTAACTCGTTTTCTCTCTACCGTATGTGTGATCTGTATTTCTTGCCATCTGGAAGCCTCGATATGAGTCATTTTCTTCCATTACGATATTCCGTGTCACCTAACTTTACTTCCTACATATTTTTTTGTTTTTTCTACGCGCACATTGCAGTTTGCATCTTCCGGCTTCATGTTGGTTAATGTGTTTTTTTTTCTTTTTTTTTCTTTAATGCAGAAAGCATTTGGCCTGTCCACGTTGAGCAAAAAAGCGTCGAGAAGAGCCGATAAAAATACGACCCGGCTTGTCCCATTACCTTGGCGTCAAGTCCTTGCGGTGCGTCACTAGAAGTCGTCCTAAACCACTACGGCGACACTCACTTGATCATATTGCCAGATAAACAAAGTGGCGTCGTTGTGCTTGAAAGACCGCCATGCACGTACGTCATCAAGCGTCATCAGCGTCATGTCATCAAGCGTCATCACACGTCATCAGCCTGATGTCCCCCGCCGGAGTGCCGTGTGCAAAAAGGTGCGCTTCGGACTTCACCTGCGCTCGTTGTGTGCGTGATCCGATGTAGAGGCGACCACGTCTCCATCTACGGCCTCGACAGTGGCAGCAGCTTCTACATTTACCGACGGCTTCGCGCAAACGTGGCCACCTCCTCCTCTAGGCATCGTTCTCGACGTCGTCCTGAGACGTCGTCACTCTAGGCGACGTTCTCGGCGTCGTCCTCAACGTCGTCCTTGAGGCCGTCCCTAGAGGTCGTCGGCGAAGTCATCCTAGACGTCGTACACAACGTCGTCCTTGAGGGTCGTTCGAGAAGTCGTCGTCGGCGTCGTCCTAAACGCCGTCCTTGACGTCGGCCTCGACGCGTCGTCCTAAGAGTCGTCCTGGACGCCGTACTTGGCGTTGTTCTCCAGGAAGTCGTTCTCGACTTCGTCCACCAAACTTTAATACACGTAGAAACGTGGAAATTAGTAATGCTCTTCGCGGAGCATTACCTGGTATTCCCCTTATCGTGGATTATCAAGATACATAATGTAGGTGCATTTTAGATTAGATAAACGTTATCTTATCCAGACGTACACGTTCCAGACTCCAAAAGCACCGCTTTTTCTTCCGAGACCAAATCTCGCCAGAACTACTTCGCGAAGCGTATGAACAATGCGCAAACTTCCTTTGTCTTGAGGTGAAAACGGGTATAGTCGTATATTGATATAGCGAATATTCCTTGCGAGAACTATAGTAACGTGTCGGATCCGAAGCATCTCATCGTCGCTCCGCAACCAATAAAGTTTCGGCACAAACCTAAAAAAATAAGGTTACTTGACTTTTTTTTCATGGGAAGAAACTTTTGCATCGACTTTCCACGTATTGTTTGACGTAGAAAAGTTTCTTGCTTCAGAAAGTGACGCAGTAGGCGTGCCTTTATGAGATGTGCTTTAATCTACGCGGCTGACCGCTCCCCTATGGTTCTCCTCAAAAGCCGATGCTGTTAGACGTGCGTTCCGTTGCTGCCTTACGATCTTCTCGCTCCGACCTCCCGTCGTCCGTTGTTAGCCTTTTTTCTTTTTTGGCGACGTGACTGCTGTAGTTTATTTCCCTGTTTCACTTTTTGCCTTTTTCGTACTTTCGCGTGGTCCTGCGGTTTTGAAGTTTAAATTGTAGACACAGAATAATTGTCAAGTTTAAGCTGATTCTGAAAATATCCTTCTAAAAATTAAAACAAATAAAAAAAAAACTCTGTGACCACAGGGAACAACTCAGAATATTAACTTTTTCACACTTCCGCGTTTTTCTTTTTTTTGTTGTTGTTTCATGCATCGTACCGGAGTTTTTGCGCTCCTGATACGGAGAGCGCTCGTTGGCAACCATCGCCCAACGCTGGCGTTTCGTTTTTTTAATATTTTTTCATTCAAAACTTTTAAGCATTTTCGGGACACTATATACCTAAGCGTCTCTTGGGCATCCGCGAATTGCTTCGCAAATGTTTTCTCGACTTGCCTTTTTCTTTCTCTTTTTTTGCCAATAGATGCTTGTAAAATGTTACCGCACAGACATAAAGGCGAGCAGATACTAAAATAATCTCTAGGCGCAGAAATACCTTAATTCAGACGGACTTGGATCAAACAAACTTTTTCCTTTCTTGTAAGGTTTTAGGTATTTATTTACGTCCGGAGCGACTGTTTGGAAGAGTTTCTGGCTCCTCTTTTTTGCCTCTGTGCGCCCCATAAATTCGGAGGTGTTAAAAAAAAGCGAAAAACGTAGCCATGTTTCTACGCTTGTTGACAATGTAAGCGCGTCTACTCGTTAGTTTCCGCAGGTAGCGAGCTGTGTGCATGCGGGCGTCGATACGCGTTTCGTTTGCGTGCTCATGTATAAGTCTCTCGCACATGTTTTTGTTCACAAGAATTTAAGATTGCATTTGTTTTGGAGTCGTGTTTATTTTAAACAGTTTGCTGAAATTCATCAAATGTATCGGATTCTCTTCATATATAAGAGTTGAAGAAAGGTTGAATACAAAAATATAGCATTTAAGAATGTAACCTTGCAGGAGAAGCAATGCTGGACGTAAAACCTCTCAAACGCGTTATTGTATTTTTTTATATGCTACACCTATTCTATGAAAGCCGGATTACAATGCACGCCAGTCTCTTTGAAACTCAGGAATTGCCCCGTTGGTATTGTGCGCATAAGAAATCGTAAACGTCAAACGGATGTTTTCCCCGAACGAGTCCTCCATCACATCTAGTCTTCGCCGTTTGCATATTCTGTTAGCAGAACAAACAAAACATATTTAAAAAAACGTGATTTATTGAAGGAGTTTGAAGATCCCACGTGACACGGATCTTACCCGTGACACGGATCTCACGTTCAATCGGATTAAGTCGTATGATTTCTAAAAGTGTCGTTGCCAAGTTAGGTTCTGGCGTTTTTTTACCTCGTAGTGTCTTTCTGTCGTTTCTTTGTGTTCTCGATATGTTTCATTTTCTGCTTGCTCTATTTCTTCCGAATTATGAAAGAAGAGAAAAAACTATCCACTCTTTCTTCCTTTCTACTTCTCTCTCTCTCTCTATCTTTCGGCTTGTTCTTTCTTTATTTAATTTGTATACTTTTTTATTTGAATTCTATAGTCCAATTTATGTTTGACATCACGTCGCGGCTGCGATAAACCGGGGTCACACGCGCCGTACAATCATACACAGAGACAGCTCTGCATACAG
Source organism: Ixodes ricinus (assembly GCA_037355805.1). Taxonomy (NCBI): domain Eukaryota; kingdom Metazoa; phylum Arthropoda; class Arachnida; order Ixodida; family Ixodidae; genus Ixodes; species Ixodes ricinus. Next base: position 57,648 of record JAZHYW010038935.1, on the reverse strand, counting down.
ATTCAGAACGCGGCAAGTCGCGCAGAAATTCTGTGCTTCGAATGCCGGGCATGGCATACCGGAAGCCTCGAGGAGAACTTGGAGCACGCGCACGGCATCTCAGACCACGGATACTGCGAGTGAGTCGTGTTTGCAGACTGTCTTTTTGTTATGATCTGCGAGCAACAGGGGACCTCCCGGCTCAGATCGTTTCCTTTAGAGTCACAGACTGCACAAGCAGCGGTGACGGCGGAATGACGCCAGCCACCTCTTATCATCGCTCACTCAACCAATCAAGTTCCTGGCATCATCCGGTAAGAACGCCCTGAAAAAGCGCATCAGCTGAAAGAAAAGAGCGCGAATATAGTAGATCCACTCGTCATTATCCTGAAGCCTCCAGTGACTTTGACACACGTCGCAAATCCATTCCGAGACGCTTATTCGCTCTCTTCCGAGCCACGGCCTACCGAGATTGAGTGAGTGTCCGCATAACAAATGTCCGGAGGGCAAACTCTACTCCTTTATAAACAGCAGGTTTATATTGCGCTGTTATCGACAACACCGAGAAAAACAATTAATAGGAAGCCTCGCTCTTAGCGTGCGTTTATGTCATCTCCGATGTTCCCCTCAAAAATGTTCCCTAAAACTCGCAGCCACATAGGTGGGGCTCCATTCCCTAAAACCTCCTCCTGCACCCTCCCTGTTCCCCGTAGGGGCAAGTACCTTCATCCAAGCAGCAAGTCACTGGGCATGAGCGACTCTGTCCAAGCCTTTCTCCTAACGCCGCCAAACAAAGACAGAAAACTTTTTTTTTTGCATTCTGCCGCAGGATTTGTGGTGATTCCTGAACCCTCCCGCGCTCGCATTATATTTCGATGGGAATCCCAAAGGGGAAGGCCCCCGTCCCCGTGCAGTTCGTCGTCGCTCGTTTCCCCTATCCGCCCTGGAAATCAGGTCGAGTCTCTCGTAAGCCAGTTCCGCCTCGGAGCCAACGAAATGTGCCGTACCTGGCTGGGGACTCTGCCTCGGCTTCCTGCTAGCTTCAGCGAGACGCTCGGATGTTCAGGCGCTACGTTCGGGCTCGATTCGTGCATGCGTGTGAACTCGAGCGCAGCCGCGCGTGGCCGCCTAGTGCAACACGCGCAAAAACAATTGAGCGACACTGCTAGCCAGCTAACGCGACATCGGTTATCCATTTTTATACCTTATTCAAGCTCCGCAATGGAAGTGCACCATTCTTTTTCCGCCCAGGTTACTGCAGTGAGTGCGGACTTCTACAGCATTTTATAGTCACTGACAAGACGAAAACAACAGGGCGTCCTTCGAAGGCCCCGCCTGCAGGACGCGTCTCGTCGCCTTCCTGTCGTGCTCTGGCTGGGCTCGCCGTTAGCCGACTCAAGCAGACGCCGAAGCATCATCGAAGGCTTGACAGCCCGGCGCTGGAAGGTGGACTCGGCTGGAGGTCCTCACTCCGCTACAGTCTGATCACTGTACTGCTGACTATAGTAGCTTTCTATGGCTAGCCATTCCATAGTGTCTTTCAAAGTCCCGCGTCATTGGGCACTGTCCGCGAGTTGCTGGATCATGTGTCTCCGCGCTCACAGTGCCGCGCCGTGTGAGCGTCAGTTTCCGTAGGTGGTCGAAAATTTTGGAGACCCGACGATCGTCACCATTTTAGAAAAAGCTCCGCTTTTTTCCCCTCTTTTCTTAAGATTTGTAATATAATGAGCAACTAACACGAATACTGCGATAAACAAGATACAGCTCGTCATTTTCTTGAGCACTGAGGAATGCTGCAGGCGTGCGTGTCAAAACCGTCCGGTGGGTTCGATGTGGTAACTTGTGCGTTTTAACTTTTTGGATTTTTACGAGAGAGTGGAGTTGCAGGAACACTCTGAGACATATAATACATCTACTTTCCTGCAAAGTTTGTAGGAAGTGTCAATCGATACAGCCACAAAACCTCTCCACGAGAGTGACGAGCTGACCATAGATATACATAATTGACACCACGACCATAGCGCAAGCACCTCAAACGTCACTCTGCAGTATCGCGCGAATCCACGTTTCTTTCCTAGGTCTAAAGATATTTTCTAGCCACGTCATTTTTGAGTAACTGCGTGGATTTCAGCGATTGGCTGTACCATTAAACCTGCATACACTTCATAGAGTGTAAGCAAAAAAGCTCACGCGTGTCGACCATTGTCAAACTCTTTCTGAACACTCGTAGTAATCACTGTGACTTGATCTTATTTTAAAGTGACGGGTTTGACGATGACCACCAATGAGCAACGTTGCCACCAAGAGCTTACACCAAACCTTATACCCCTAAAGCTTAAACGTCGTCTTCCACTTCGGGGGTGATGACACATAAATAGTGTAGTTAAAACGGTAAACCTTCGCACCTTCGCAAGCACGTATTTTCTAAGAATCATCTCGCCGTCCGCAGTGAAGGTTCATCCAGTTGATACACAGTAATGTGACGACTCCAGCAACTGCGGAAGAAAATACAACGCTGACTTGGCTCTCTGCGCAGGCATTTGCTGTTACGGGCAATCAACGTTGGACACTTTTTTGTTTTTTAAGTCGTAGACGTAATTTTGCCAAAATATTCGCGTTGCCTTTTTTTATTGTTTTTCGTGCTTGAGTAAGTTATTTTGAAACAAAATACGCTTGGCGCGTGTTTCTGATTTCCTCTGTTTCGTACAGCACTTTTTATTAGATGGTGCGCTTTTTCTAGTAGCAAAAGCTTTCAACGAAAGCAAAGCTTTATTGCTTAGACAGAAATTGCGAAACAAAAGACCCCGAATGAAGCAAATCAGGTTTTGACTTTTAACTACTATTAGTCGCATTACCCATCAACTCACAATTGCAAATAAATTCGAACTTGTTTGCATCTGCATACGCCTAATTCTGATCTCAGGCTGTACAACCATACTCATTCTTTCTCACCTGCGTTGCTTTCTTTTATTCATCGTGCCCTTCTGCAGTCGCGTACAATGTGATAATTGTACTTTTTTTTATTTCTTTTAATTTAAAAGCACAAGTAATGGGTCTGTTGACAAACATGCAAACAGTGGCCCATGTCATCGTTTCTCTCAGGCGAGTATGAGTTGTCTAAAATACTAAACACAGCTGAATCAAGTCTCTTCTTTTTAGGGGGAGAAAGTCGTTAACGTGCATCACATCATATGTAAACTTACTTATATATGCATCTAGGTTGAAAGTAGTACTTCTTTGTGTACGTCATGTGTTCCACAGCTTGAATTGCCGTGCTCCCCATCTCAAAATCCAGCAAAAACGAATAATATTTACATATACCGGGTTGATTTGATCCTGCTAGACGTAGGGCGTGGTAACAGACTGCGTAAATCAAATGTTTTTTTTTTTTTACAAAGAATAACAAAGTAGACACTTTCTTCTCCAAGCGAAATGAATGCTTGCTTCTTCGTTGCGCGCCATTTTTGAAAAACCGGAGACGACGGACGAAAAAAGGACAAGACTATAAAACGTCTCAATTTTTGGGCAACGTTTGTGTATCGTGCATCGTCCGTGTTCCATTTTCAAAAATGTTAACATCAACCAGCTCGCCTGCCTACTCACCTATCTTCAATGTTTGTTTTTGTCACTTTAAAACAAAAGAAAATGGCAGTTTGTGCTTGTTGTCTCATTATTTTTATAGAAAATTCCCTCGTTAGTTTTGCATGTGTTTCTTTTCTGTATATGCGTGAGTTGTTCTATTTAAAGAAGCACGTAATATCCTCGTCTTACCGATGTAACGTAACAACGTTTCAAAATTTTTGAAAATTCCTTCCGGCAGTCGCATTTCACTTCTTGACTATAGTCGGGGATTTCCCTAAAACCCCCCCCCCCTAGTTTTCAAGACACCCCACTTGAATCTCAAAAAAAAAAAAAAAGGAAAAAATAAATTCTTTTTTTAGATTAGAAAGTGAAAACACCACCTCTCCATTGTATATATAGAGAAAAGGGAAAACATGTATTACGAGCATGAAAGCATTTAGTTAATAGACGTCTGTAATTTAGCTAGTGGACTAAAAAAAACAGTTTTATGTTTTAACTCTAGTCTCGCCTCACATCGCCTCCCCCCCCAGCCATTGGGACACCCCCTTGATTAGAATCTACAGAAACCCTGGCTATGTTACTACATAACAGTATATGACAACATAACTTATCAAATACCTATATAACTATTTTTGTCAAGCCTCGATGACGTGACCCTTAAAAAATGGGTGGACCATGCCAACAACGAGCCACAGAAACAGGGCCTTTGAAAATACTAAAGGAGATAATGCCACGAAGACCTGGGTTAGAACATTAAAAAAGCGAAACAGAGAAAAGCGATACTAGAATGACGTCATCCCAAAAAATTTAGCGAACTTTGAGTTCAGCTGAATTAAGTGGGACATAATCATCCGCCTAATTTCGGAGCAATCTCTTTTCTTTTGCTTTGCGTTGCTGGCAAGACGCAGCGACATAGCATGCAAATAGCTTTATCGAATTCATTATTTAAAGCAGTTGAGAGTTACCTCCCCGTCCACGCTGTGCGATGCCTTTTTCGTCTCGCTCTTTCCCTTTTTAAGCGCCACTGCGTAACCCCGAGACCAACCCTGAAATCTATCTTTTACTACCGGGTTGACGTTTATGAGGCAAAAGTCACCAAATCTGCTAATCAGAATGACTTCCGTAACCAGCCCGCCGTCACCGTCGTCACAGCAAATACGAAACACAACTGTCTCCCGGCAACTGAAGAACAATGATACAAAAGCAATAAGCGGCGTAAATCGAGCGTGCGCTCACGACCGCAGTACCGCGGATGACGCCGTCCAGATGTGTCCCCAAGAAGCACTCCAGAGGCATAAATATCCGCCCGGCGAGGAACTCGTAATGAAACAGGCCCGGAAGAATCGTCTGCCGTCTGCTCAATGGAAAACCACTTCCCGCAATTCCCACGAGATGGCGCGCTGGATTGCGCATACTCCGTAGCACGTGCGGTGCCGGATCCCACAGCAGGCGTGCAGCCAGCGCTGTTGCAGGCTTTCTGGCTAAGTGGACCAAAAGACCGGGGATGTAATGGCCGGGCCGTCAGTAATGATCCCCTCTGGACATATTATATCGCGTTAAAAGTGAGTATGTGGTATAAACCATCCAGCTGCGCTGTGTACACCTCGATGCACTGGTCACTGCGCGTACAAAGTTGTCCCGCCAATTGATAGTCAGAAACAGTGATGATGTCCTACGACAGAGTTTCGATGGCGAAAGCGACCTTCTATGGACCAACTCCAACTCATGACGTGACGCCAAAGTGGTGGCGCTGCTGTCAGCAATGCGCGCTGCTCAGACGCTTTATCTCACGCGTGTCTGAGTATCTCACCCGTATCTCACGCGTATCTCCGGAGCGAGAAGAAGATACGCGAAGCTCGTCACCCTGCGTTTCTTAAAGGAGCGATGCAACGATTTTTGTGGTTGTGCAGAATTCCGCTCAGAACGGATCCCTGGCGGGAGTTACCGCAAACACACGCTTGTTTTTCACAACACGCAATCAGAAATCGATGAAAAATATTAAAGAAAAACGAGCAGCGTTCGCCCCCTCAAATCGCAGCCAGAGCAAGGGGCCACGTGATATGGAGCCGATTATATGCCGCCAATGTTGATGCGTGCACACCCGCGCTGAGTTCCAGATATATGATGCGGCCAGCATGCATATACCAACTTTGCCGTGACCTGATGAAGCGGGCATTTTCCAAGGTGTGCCTATGTAGAGAGATTTTTATAATGAGGACTTCTTTTTTTTTTTCGATGTGTTCGGAGGCTATCTTAGAAAAAGCGTTTTCAACATGAATTTTATTCCTGCGGGTTTGCACACCATCTGCGGACTACAGTGCTGAAGGCTGCAGACACATTTTCAGCGTCACATCAGAGCTGCAACATCATTCGTTGAATCTGCACGAGTAGCGTGGTGGCAGGTCAGCGTGCAACCACAGGTGCATAAGCTGAGATAACCAAAGGGCGCATTGTGTACTCACTTCAAAAAATGCCGATGCAGTGATCGTGCGAAAAACCCAGAGACAAGGAGCTGCGAAAAGGACGAGAACATTACACGTCTTTTCGGCTCGCTTGTCTCTGGAGGTTTTCTTCTCTGTAACGTCACGCAGCTCACCTGCGTCATCACTCTAATTTCGTGCAATGATGCTGTGGGTAGGAACGTTTCTTACTTTACACAAGCTTACTGGCATTAGTGGAACCCAAGAATACTCGAACTATAACGCCACTGACCAGAAGTCGTCTTCGTCACGCGGGCAATACCAGAGCATAAGCGGACCTTTTCTCTCAGTGTCTCCGTCGCAAAACTTGATGCTCGGACCACCGGCAAGGGATACGCCAACAAATGCGATCACTGGGACAGTCGACGCATAGAGCTTCTATGATCCCCGCTTTGACCAGGTGTTTAAATGCTGCTAATACTGTGCACAGGACGTCCGCGTAGGCATAAAATTCTGATTCGTGACAGTCTAATGCCTCGACACGCATTCGCGGGTGGCGATGCTCCAATCGCTGGGATGACGGGAATGTGAAGCCTTAAGACATGGTCGTGGAACTCAGGGCGCATCCTGTGCTCTGCCAACCCCAACGCGTGGTTATGTTAAAAACATTGACGGCAGCCGCGAATCAAGTTCCAGATCCGCGTGGCCGCATATTTCATACTAGTGAGTTTGAATGGCTAACTGCTGTTGTTGTTGTTTTTTCAATTTTTTACTACGACTCGACATTGCGGCGAGAAAAAAAAAGCAACGCGCGTTTTATAATGCTATAAACGTCAGAGTACAATTATAAAGTGTATTTATTGAACGTATAGGAGTTGTTGCATCGGCCCTTTAAGATGGCTAGACAAGACGGTAAGATAGAGAATTTGCGGCGTGTTTATGGCAGGCGCACGCTTTCTAGATAAATGAACAGCTGGTATTTACGGAGTCTCTGTGCTAGGTAGCCTACGGTTCTTCGGTTCGCCATTGCCGCCATTCGGCCTGCGTTTGGATGGTCAACGGCACTCTCACCTGTGAAGTGCCGCCATTACCGCATCTTCGACCGAAAGTCAGGGCGCTCATTGGTCGTTATGGCTCGTCTATAGCACCGGACGGCACTACACCGGTGGCTTCGTTATGCGGACGCGATGGATTCTAGAGATCATTGGATCACCCCTGAGCGCTCGTTCGTACAGGAAACCCCTCGACGAACGTTGCGTCTGTGCTGCGAAAATGTGTCAGTCATTTTGGGTTTCTGTAGGCCCTTTTTCTCGTCAGGTTTGAAATATGTGAGTCAGAATAAATACGAAACAGTGCAGAAAAGGACATCAGCTTTGACAGGTGGAACCCCCGGACAAGCACTGCACTCCCCACTCCCACATAAATTATTGCTGGAAGGCTGGCACACCATGACAAAAAGAAAAAACCGACAACTGTAATAGCAACAATTTTATGCGTCACATACGTTATAAAATGTGCTAAAACGAACGAAACCCTTTATATATATATATATATATATATATATATATATATATATATATATATATATATATATATATATATATATATATATATATATATATATATATATATATATATATAAAAAGTAGAAACCCTGCCGAGGTCAAACTTGGAAGTTTAATTCACCATGTACAAGTTATACAAAACACGACGCACGGAGGGGACCACCAATGCTTCAAGCGCCCAGCATACGTATATATATATATATATATATATATACGATACGATATATGTATATATATATATATATATATATATATATATATATGACTGTCGTTCGTTTTGGCCATTATATACATAGAACAAATCAGAATGAGAATTCGAATAACAATATAAACAGATTGTAGGTCATATAAAACTTCAATTTTTTAGCCAGCTACCCATAGCCCTCGAGCTCTGCATGAATTTGTGCAAATATCCTCAGGCATATCCTGCCAAATGAACTGCGACTATTTACGCAGTTCATTTGCAGGATTTTCTATTTAAGGAACGGAGATTAATTATTTTTTCCTCTAGGATCCGTGTTGTGCTTGCTTAGATAGCAGCCTCTTGCGGTGCGCTATTCACGCAGCGCCGTCACTGGTCGCCATCTTGCCATGGCGCTTCGTTCATCCGGCCTATCCCTAAGAAGGAGACGAGATCTCAAAGATCGACGGGAAGCTTCTCTACTCGTGTTCCCGTCCCTTGCTCGTTGCACGATTTTACGACCGTACGTGCCTCATACCTTCCGCCGCTTTTATATACCATTGCTCGAGGTTAAACAGGCCACGGCTCCCTCGAAGGAGAGTGCCCCCTCGCGCAAAGACCTACGACTTGGGACCCCAGGCGGAGAGAGGGTCGCGCCGCATGTCCGTCTGTTTATTGCAGACGTTGGTCGTGCGATCATCGCAGACGTGAGGGTGTATTTCGCTATAAGCGGATAAGCTCGTCGCAGAATGGGACTACTCGCCGGCTCGCCGGCCTCGTTAGAACTAACAGAAATAGGCGCGGCGCTCTGTCTTTTCGGGGGAGGGGGTCCCGCGTTGAAACCTCATGTTCCCCTTCTGTATGTACTTTCAACAGATTAAAAGGTTCGCTTTCTGAGCCGTCCTTGGCGGTGTTATATATATATATATGTATGTATGTATGTCTGTATATGCATGTATGTATGTACGTACGTACGTATGTGTATATGTATATATGTGTGTGCGCTATGTATATATACCATGTGAGTGTGCGTGCTGTTTGCTTCGATGTGCAACAACTGCTCCAATATCCCACAGAAGACAAGCCTACCGCACGTGTGTATATCGTTAGTAGATCCTCCAAAAATAAAATAAAAGAAAAAATGCAGTACGCCGTCTTGGACGATCGCGACTTCAAAACACAACTACACTGATAGTACGAATCTCGCTACGCGCCTTTTCTGCGATTGCAAAGACGACGCGAATCGTAGCAGAGATGAAAGCGACGAGGAAATATGATTTCGTGATCGCATAAACATTGCGATTCGTTCAGGAATGCCAACACAAATCCACTTTTTCCGCAGATGAAAGCCGCGTCAAAATCTCGCATCCTTTCATGCACGCCTTTAAATACTGTGCGCACCAGTGCCACCTTGAACTTGAGCACACGCATGGAATGCGCAAAATAAGGATTCCGGGTGATGTTCCATGGAGACAAAGCGCTAAGAAAGCACCGCCAGCAGTCGAAGTAAACATAGACCGATGGCACGAGCCGTTTCTGCTGTCGTGAGGGTGCCGCCACGACATCGCAGCACGAGTAAATGGATCTTCCCTTCCTGAGGACGTGCTGCGGGGTTATCGTCGCGACGCCATGAACTGAAGCATTCAGTCAAGGACAGCGCCTACGCTGGAACGATGAGCTTCCACCACCTCCGACCACGTCTACGATCACCACCGACGCCAGGTTTTTCAGCAGAAAGCAGGTACCACGAAGCAGCGCCAGCGCGAGTCTTGTCTTTGTCTTGCTTCGTTTTCCACACCATAGATGGCGCGTAAGCTCAGAGCATTGCTCGAATTAGGCGATTTCCGTCACATCACTTTAATTTAATTCAACAAAACGTGGATCAGAATATTCTTTAACAAAATTGGGGAAGAAGCGTTCTCCGGCTATTTATTGTTTATGATCACGGTGCTGGCGAAGGGAGGCATACGCTTTGAACCAATAGCGCGTACGTGGATGTGGCGACGCGTTGGCACCCGTAGATGCGCTACGGTGAAAAAGACAGAGAGATTTCGAAGGAAAGATGGTAATACACTCTAAAAAAGCCTCGATGCGTCTCTTTTCCCGCAACAACACTGGGAGAACAATACCTGCAACTTACGGGAGGCAGCTCAGCGAAGGACGACGCCCGAAACGCGCGTTTAGACAAAAAAACGCGCACTGGAGCTGCGGCATTTAAAGCGAACGTCAAGCGTGACGCTTTGGACTCCTTAATGTCACAACTCAGACTGCGTATTTTTGGCCTAAACCTTATGTCTCGGCCTCGTCATTCGCTGAGCACGACCTGCAGTTAGCGGTGATTGGCTCTCCGAGTGTTATGCAGGGAAATGTAGGCGCACTGGGCTTTTTTTTTAGAGTGAAAGAGAGCCCGCTTTTCTTTAAAAAGTTCTGTAGCGAAAGTTTCTTTTCTAGGGCTCTATTTTTCTGTGTCGGGTTTCTTCTCATGCTCTACTGCGTCGCGGCTGGACGAGAATTCGATTTCCGATTCGTTTCATGGTCTCTTGGGGTCAGGGATTGCAGATCGCTTTCGCTTCGCGAGATCGCTTCACGATGAGGTAGTTTTCGCAAAATCAGCGCGCAGGCATGCAGTACTGAACAGGCATCAGTAGGGACTTTGAGCAAACAGTTACCGTGTTACATCACCGCACTACCGGAGCCTTCAAAGCATGCTTTTAAGCGCGCGCCCGGGAGATACAGTGACCGGGGGTCGTGCCCTTAAAAGCATGCTTCAAGGAAACTCCGCTAATTGCGTGCTCTGCATACTGCTGGAACACGGTTGCAGTGTGCCCGAAAGTTCCTAGTATCATCCCACTTTTTCCAGCGTCGCTGATGACCATAGGCGCATGCGCCAGCGTACCGCCGCAATAGACCAAACACACCGAAATTCAGCTCATGCAACACTGACCACTGTCATCATCAGCGGAACGGCATCGGTGCCCTACCAATGGCGGCCTTCTGGTGACTGATCAGGGAAGACGTTGAAGATGCTCCCTAAGCGGATCTTGCGAGGCCTGTGCATGCGAGGGGTCAGTACGACGCGACGTCGAGGAATGGAACACGCAGAGCTACGTAAGCGTTCATTTCTAGCTTAGATTCATTCGTCTGTGGGCGGCACACAATCGTCTTTAAACCCATTTGGCTGGATAGAAGTTCTGAGTCGAGGCATCTGTCTGGGTTGGAGCTTTGTTCTCATTTCAAGTTCTCGGTCTCCATCAAACTTGCAAATGGTCGAGAGAGAACTTACATATTGAACAATCCCTCGCGTGCCATTGACTTGCGAAAGTGACGGTGCCCGAAGAAATACAAGCTCATTACCGCCATTGGTATGGCAAAAGCCGAACTATATACGTCTGACTACCAGATGGCACTGAATTTCGGGAAGGGTCTATGGCTGTGTGCGCGACTGCTGGCGCGTGCTGTAAGCGGGCCTCACAGTTGTTTTGCCAAAGTGCATTCCCCAGCATCAGAGATTGCCAGTCTTAGCAGCCTAGAAATGTGAGTTCGTTCTGAGCATGCGCTCTAGAACCAGCACCCACAAATATGGAGTCAGTGAATACTCACCTATACACCTTTACACGAAGGGGCTCCTCCGCAATGCGCCCGCCATTTTGAGCGATGCCGGCGCCGCCTAACGTTCCCGCCATGCTGAGGTGCGCTAGGGAGCACGTCGCTGGGGTGCGCGATGACAAGATAGCGGCTCTCTGCTGTCATCGCCGAACGGCCAGGATTAGCGACACGCTTGCTGTTTCGGCAATCGCAGGAGGAGGTATCCACTCAGATTCGCTGGCATCAAATATTTGTAGGACGGGTCATGTTTGAGGGTCGCAGAGCTCCTGACTTTTTAACGATCGCAGCCTCTGTTCCAGCACGTCGTGCATGGAAGCCGCAGAGGCTGCCGCAGAGCGCACGCCATCGTTGATGCAATGGCCATGCGGCTTCTGGCGCTTTCTGAAGAAAGCTTGGAGACTCTAGATATTTTTGCTAATTTTTCGATTTGTCGCGGGTTTACGTATTTTATTTAATTGTTTGTGCTTTTTTGCAGTCAGAGAGAGCACCTGCATGTTTTATAAGAATATATATATATTTAATTTATTCTTGCGCTCAGTGAGTGTATGCTTCGGCCAGAGACGCTTGGCAGCATTGTTCGATAAGCAGCGAGACGTCGTGGCTGGAGAGTAGGCCACGCCTGACCGCGGTGCGCAGTTCGAGGTTAAGACGGGATCCCGCTTGCAAAGGTGTATAGGGACCTTTATGCAAGCCGTTGCCGTGCTCCGCGTGCCCGCACTACCAGAGTGCTTTGAAGCATGCTTTTAAGCGCGCGCCCGGAGTGGTACCGTGACGGCGGGGCGCGCGCTTAAAAGCATGCTTCGAGAGGCTCCGGTAGTGCGCGGAGCACGGCAACGGTATGCTGAAGGTACCTAATGCTGCATGGGATGGCACGCGATATCGAGGAAAATGCCGTGCCGCACGCTTTGAAAGTGTTCGTATCGATCGCCTTTCCTGTGGATCTGGTCCGGGACATCTTCTCTCTTAAAGGGCCCATGAGAGCGAATTTTGGGTTGGGATAAATCGTTTTAGATTGGGATTTTACTAATAGCACATCGTTCAGTGGGCCAAAGAAAAAAAAGTAGAAAGTCAAAAGCCTGACTTTCAGTGCGAAAATTTGAAAACACTGCGGACTATTTCGTACCTCCTCCCCTTCGTAAGCTCTCTGCCTTTTCACTGTGATACCTCCGCGGTCCCAAAAGCGCGTCATCAGGTCAAACGCACGTCACACGAAACCGGACCTCACTTATTCCTTCACCCCTAAGCTGACATTGTGGTGGGAGCTACGCGCTTGCCGGACAATCAGCCACCTCCCTTCATCACCCGACCTCATCCTCTGCGCGTGGGTACGCGCGAGAGAGCGTGATCACGTGGCAAAAGTGTGGCTGGCCCAACAAGCACGTAGCTTCCACAGCACTGTCAGCTTCGGGGTGAACGGGTTGAGGAAAGCAACTTTTGTCTGAATTTTGAGCGACGGGCTAGTCTTGCTAGGAGGACAATGGCTCCGTCCGGATACACAAACCAGATTCCGTGCAAGAGGGGCCTCCCTTCTTTTTCGTCTTCTTGAACTATTTGGTGGAATGCGCGATTATGAGTTGAGGAGGAAAGCTAAACAGGAAAAAGTTGGAAAAGCGTTTCGTGACCCCTTTAACTGTTTCATTTTTATACCTGGTTTTTCGTCCTGTTCTTTTCTCTATATTTCTCGATGAAAGATATTTTTAAGTACTTTCTATATTTCAGAGAAAAAAAAACGGTTCAAACTCGAGCTCAAACTCAAACGCTTTATTTTTCTCCAGTTTGGAGATAAAAAGGCAGAAAAAAACCTAAAAAACTAAGGTGTTGCTCCCCCCAGAGCAGCAGCAAAAACTACAACAAAAATACAAAGTTTGCAGCGGAGCAAGGACCTCAAGATAAGAAAGATTATACAATCAATATACCACTTAAATATATAGAAAATCAACAATAAGATCAAAAGCAAAAACAGAACTCACGCTTTTCACCCTCTCACATAGAATGTTTCTATTCAGTTCATTAAAACAATTTAAAAGACGGGGAAGGGTATGTTTTAACATTTCATCACCATAACATGTTCTGAAGTGTTCGGACGGCGCGTGTATCACTAGGAGCGTGTTAACCCCCCCCCCCTTTTCCGCCTACGTTCACGCCGCTTCCAGTCTGCGGCTGCTAACAAAACCTACTAAACTTTGGCTAGCAGACGGCATTCGGAAAATCGGCGTTCGTTGCCATGGTGACGGCGATGAAAGCAGACGGCATTTATGCTGCGGAAGAAAACTGCACGGTGCATCGATAAGATCACACGTAGATAAGAGGTGCGTGCTGGGGCCATGCTTCCTGCTTGCTCTTCAATGGGCGGAACGCGGACCAAAAGTGTTCAAAATAAGGACTTAAGGCAAAAGGCTGGTTTTCTCCAGCGCCTCATAATTTGGCAAGTCTCACACGAAAAGCATGTTTTTAGACCGGAGTTTGGAGATAGTCTTTTTTACAACAACATGGGTCTAAATGTGCAGCTAGTTGCTTTAGATGAAGCCTCGGCGGCTATACGAGCGCTTGTGCAGCGAGTGCTCCAGTCAAGGCAGTCAAGGCTAGCCGCTCGCCTTTGCACAGCCTTCGCAGTTAATTCATGTATAGGGAGTATCCACTGGCGGCCATAGCTGTGTGCGTGACTGCTGTGCACGTGCTGACGGCCAGCTTCCCCAGTTCTTTTGCAACGTGCATTCCACGCCATCAAGATTGCCGGTCTTAGCAGCCTATTAATGTGAGCTCGTTCTGAGCATGCGCTCTAAACATCATCCTAAAATATGGCGTCCAGTGAATACTCCTTACATATTATGCAATCTTGTGCGCCGTGTTGTGTCCTGTTCTTCCTTTTGTCCTCGTCCTTGCTGCGTACAAGATTGCATAAGATGTCAAACCAACTCGCCCATACAACCACTCTTCTTGAACCCCTACATAGTACCCCAGTGATGATATTTGAATGCGGCTCATAGATAGGACCCGTGCATTGAGTGAGCACTCGATTTGAGCTCGCGATAATCAATAGCTGGACAAGCATTTGGGTTGAGGCTCGTGTGCAAGCGCTGCAATGACGACAATAGCCGAACCCTAACAATGCCTAGAACTCAGGGCGTGTCCCGTGCTTTGTCTAAAGCCCCTGTATCCTGGGAAAAGTGGCGCCATTCACTGTTGTGAAAATGCTCGAGACACATGTCGCGTGCCACTTCTGGGAAGAACATGGCGTCTGAAATCTAGGTGTGTGCCTCGCTGTGCCACTATGACCTTCCCAACGGCTGCACATTACACGTGCCTCGTGCATCGGCGCACCTTGCGCTACTTTGAACATAGGCTATAATCAGGCTCTAGATCATCGCGGCAACACCTCGTTTTGGCCACGAGTTGAGGGGAAGAACGATGCTGCTCGTCTTTCTTCAATTTTTCTTTTTTTTGCATATACCATTGCACACGGAAAACGCTAACGCGTGTTTCAGAAGTTATAAACGTCAGGGATTCATTCTAAGTGATATTTACGCAAAATACAAAAGTTGTTGCACCATCCATTTTAACCCTTTAACTGTTTTGGATGAGGCTAGCTCGTGAACGTAAAGCCGTCCCCAAACCGTTAAGGACGAATATAGCTCGTCTGCTTTCTCTTGTTCACGCACTCAACCGTTTTAGACGAAACAGGCTCGCTCATGGCTTAGCTTAAAGCTCTGCCAACAAATGACAGCACTGCATTTTTTACCATATTGTACCCATTTTGTTTATGGCTTGATCTTGAAGCGCAAAAAATGTCATTTTAAAGAGAACAATTAAGCAGTTGAGCGTCAGAAATTCCCTCAAAAGATAAAGCGGTTAAGGGTAAGAGGGTGGTGGCATCACTGCACACAGCGTGACATTGTTAGTTCGAACACAAATTAAACGAGTCTTTTTACATTTTGATAAGAAAGACAATCGGCGTGCACAAATCTTTACCGTTTAAAATAGTAAGGCAAAGCCCCAAATAATGTTCCGTCCCTCTAATAGTTTTTAAACCAGCCATTCAAATCCCAGGAAAAATAAAGGAAGAGGCACTGAGTTCTAAAGAACTGTACTGTCTGTCTCCGTCTCCCCCCTCCCCCTAAAGTTTTTGTTCTATCGTGATTTTCAAATCAGGCAATTGCTTCTTTACGCTAAAAGTGTCACGCTGTATACAATGAAAACAACGTCTCGCTATTGCACGTATGGCCGAGCGGCCTGCGCTGGTCGCATTTTTGAGCAAACCCACGTTATTTTATATGTCCTCATCCGATGGACAATTTCCTAAGTTTGCAGGGATTGGCCCGCAGGTGCTCTGGGGAAAAGTAAACATGCAGGCAATTTTAGAGTACACACTAGAATATAATCCCTTCCAGCATGGCGCTGGAGTCTCGTGGGTCGTATTCGCAGCGACCACACGATGTAGTCGCCGCAATAGCACGGACTCGTTCTATAATAAACTTGTGAGCAAGTACACGTTACTATCGCATTTTATGCCTCAAAACTCGATTTCCTAACTATAAGGGGAGCATTCCGGGGGCGTAATTATAAGGGCGGGTTTGGATTGCCCATGCGTCCGTGCCCACCGTTCCCTAACATGTGCGTGTCAGTTTTTTTTTTTTATCCGTCTTCAGTATTTGTTTGATTAATTAGGTATCTAAAACGGCGTGTTGCAGAGGAGCAACAGATCAGACGGTTGAGCTTCATAATTAGGATATAGTATAAACTTAGAAATATAACGCATGTACAGCGTTAATTACTGCAAACGCGAACATTTTGCTTGTACATGCGAGAGGCTTTTGTTTAAGACTTGTTGTTGAGAAGGTGGCACTATTATAATATCATCTTCATCAGCTAGCAGGTTTAAAAAAATAAACTAGGCTAGCTAAGAAAGGTGCTTTAGGTATTGTGCGATAATTGCGGAAATTATCGACCACACGTTCTTTTTTATGCTTCCTTTTTTTCCTTCTCTTTTTTTTCTTGTTCTTGATTTGGCAAAAATATGGGCATTGCCATTTTCCCGGTAAAATAGTGACGTAACGTCGAGTTATAAAGTTCAGGGCTGTAAGATAATTTTAATGAGTAATATAGGAGATGTTCCCGATCCTGTCTTCAAACAGACTCTGTCGCGCAGTATGGTGCACTTTTTCTTATTATGACAATCCGTTTTTTTTCCCCTCTGGTGTGTGTGTGTCAGAGTTACCTTCTTGGTGTGTCTAAGTCCCTTTGTTTTTCTTTCTTCTTTCCCTTGGCAGGGTGCGAGTGGAGTTCTACGTGAACGAGAACACGCTGAAGGAGAGGCTACACCTGTACTTCATCAAGAACCAGCGATCGAGTGAGTCGGACACGACGCGCACTCGAACCATTTCCGAGTTCCGCTCAACTCTCGCAGTCTAGAACCGCAGAAACACTGCACGTACATCATAAATAAGAAACGGCGTTCGCTGCACACATGACGATAGAATCTCTTGCGGACAGGTCTAAAGCACGTTCGAACAGGTCTAGAGACAGTCTTTGTATGGCCGTCATATAAGAAATACACACGCATCAGACATTGCATGCAGACTGTCTTTTGTCC
The DNA here is from genome assembly GCA_037355805.1 of Ixodes ricinus. Classification (NCBI taxonomy): domain Eukaryota; kingdom Metazoa; phylum Arthropoda; class Arachnida; order Ixodida; family Ixodidae; genus Ixodes; species Ixodes ricinus. The sequence continues at coordinate 40,725 of JAZHYW010038935.1, read as the reverse complement.
GTCCACTTTCCGCGGACCACTTAGACAACCCGTACTGTACCGTACGGTAGCCGATTGTTTCGGGGGAGGGGGGGGGGCGGAGCGTATGAGGGACGGGAGAGGTCCCAGCAGATGGAAGATGAGGGAAGGGCACCATGGGCCTCCCTGGGTACGTGCCTGCTCGAACACGAGGACGATGCGAGCACCCCGGTAACCGGCGAGTAGCATCAAATCGGTTTGCGGGCCAAACCTAAAAAGGCCGGTAGTCGTGGCAAGATACATGACGTCAGGGTGACGTGTACCTCGATAGCGGACTATTTGTGCATCGCGGAAGAATTATGGCTGGCGGTAATAGGGGTGTGGGAGTAGCGTCTGACGCATCCTTCGCATCCTTAACATTTCTTTACTTTAGAGACAGCAGCAACGAACAATATATGAGGACACATCAAACGCGTCTCGTTATAATTCGGGCGATGCCGACGGCACGCGCTCTCGAGAAAGATACAAAAGAGATAGCCGGTTACAAAACGCCGCTGTAGCACTGTCAACGCCAAGACCTCGTGCGGAGAGACGTGCTTGCTCGCGCTTAGTAATAAAAAACGAAACGGTCAGATGTCATCAGCCTAAACAAAGCGCACATGAAGGAACCCTATAGTTACAATCACTGGCGGAGTGAGTCTACACGTCAGGGTCTGCCTTTCGCACCCCCGCCTCGAGCATTCGCACGGTGCCTTCCGCCGTGCTTCGGCTCGGCGCGCGTGCTCGAGATGCACAGACGCCGAAGCATCGTCCAAGGTAGGAAGCTCGCGCTAGAGGCACAAAACAATAATTGAAGTTCCTTCCTGCCGTTCTCAACTTGTCAGAACCACGTTCTTTTAACACGTAAGCGTCACCAACTGATGTCGCAAAATAGCATGCTTGGCGAATACCGTTAGATGATAACAGGGGAAAATATCTGCCTTAGATAAGGAAAATAAAAATGATTCTGTTTTGTTGGATAACAATCGGTATTTGTAATGCTCGGTTGATCTACGGGTTATAGCAAATAAGAGGCTATAAAAAAGCTGAAGAAAAAGAAACTTGAAAACCGCAAGTCACGGTCACACCGCTTATACAATATATACAAAAGACAGTCTGCGGACAAGGTCTGAGGCATGTCCGCAGGTGGTGCACCTAGAGAACTGAGGGAGAGGAGGGGACGCCAGAACGCCGAGCTCTGATTGGAGGGAATAGTGGGTAGAACCGGGGTCACACTGCTCGTAGTTCTTACAAAGGACAGCCTGCAAACACGAGTCACCGCAATATCCATGGTTCGAATGCCGCGTGCCAAGTTGTCTCCTGAGCTCATTGCCATGCGGCATTCGGAGCACGGATCTCGCGGTGACTCGCGAATGTTTGCAGACTGTCGTTTGTATGATGTATAAAAGCAGTGTGACCCCGGCCATAGCCTCCTTTATAGTGAAAATTCCTGCCCAATTTTTTGGCTTCGCCACGCTTTGGCGTCACGGCGCCTGCTTCACATAATCACCGCCAGGGGTGCCACCTTCCCATACAATGAAGATGATCATTGTCAGCTGCGCACTGCTACTAACGCAAGTTACGCATTTCCAATACTTCAGAACGCATTTTCCATAGCGGGTGAGCAGCAACATAATGTTGTGGAACACGAACGCTCGCACCGCGAAGAATGTTGTGCAAGAAGAACGCTCATACCACAAAAAGTGTCGTGCAAAACGGTGGGTGTGTGAGGGAATGGACGCCATTAGAGCTTGACACCGGAACTTGACGAAACAAGGCTTTTGAATCACATTCTGTTATAACAATATGTAGTTTACAAAAGCGAATAAATGTAGAGTATATAGTAGGTATGACCCAACACGAATTACAAGCCAGACGGACGAGCAGGTGGTAAACTTTCACAAGGGGAAACAGCGAACACTGAAAGTTTTTATTGCTGATGTCAAGGACGAGGTGAAGAGCAGGTGAAGAGAAATTGCAATGGCCAGGGTCCTCTGGGCTTACAATCGCTACAGAGTCTCCTAAGCAGCGCGGAAGGTGTTAGACGTGTCAGAGGTCACGTTTGGTAATGACTACTGTGCCTGTCGTCAGGCACCCGTCACTACCTCGAGCTGCGAGGGATAGCTGGGCAGGTCAGCCACTCAAAACAGCACCGAAAGATGCCGTGGAAGGGTATATGGTCTGATCAAGCTTTGACAACAGGGAGGCCCGAACCAGCTGACAACTGGCTATTGGGCAGTTCATTATCAGTATAAAGGAGGCTATGCCCCGGCTAGCTTCCTTTGTCTCCGCTGCACTCGTCGAACGCGCTGGAACGCTGAACGCCGTCGTCCGGCGTTTGGCTCGCGCAATCAAACTAGTTCGACGAGTGCAGTGGCATAGCCTCCTCTATACTCACAAAGCCTGGCATTTCGACGATGGAGCCATAGAGTGCCCGGTGGCAAATTTGGAGCGAGAGGGATCTGGTTGCACGGAGCATCAACGAGCCATTTCTCGGGGAACCTGGACGTCAGCGCACAGCTTTTGCACCGACGAGGGCCCTAAACACACCTGTTCGCTCGGGTAAAGTGTGTTTCGGCGTCTCGTCGCAGCGGGGCGCCAGTCCCGTGGCTCTCCTCTCATCCGTTGTCTGCCGCTCCACCTTTTCCATTTCGGCGGCCGCTCCTCGTGGCGATCTGCCAGGTTTTGCCAGTATACAGGAGGCTATAGCAGTGGAGATGAAGGCAGCTATAGATTTAGGCGTACCCACTAATCATAGCAACCAGAGCACAGCGTCTTCACGTCCCCTCTCGCTCTCGTCTCCTCCTCTTCCTCAGTTTCTCGGCGCATTATTTCAATCCTGCAGCGAAAAGCGTGTCTTATGTATGGTGTATGGGCAGTGTACCTGCGGCTCTAGAGGGTCCTTTAACGTTTCAATAAAGACTAAACTTTTTCGAGGAAGCGAATATTCTGCCAAGGCTTATGACACACGAGATCGAATGACATTAATGTCATTCTTGCAAAGTCGTGACTCACAGAGCAGTTTTTAATGACATTCACTAAAAAATCTAGTTGTCGAGGGAAGTTGGAAAACTCATCTCACTCGATCCAGCAGACCGAGTTAGCGTATATAGTCTCAATGTCTGTGATTAAAAAAGTTAAAACTAAAACATACCAGGTAACGACAAAGCTTCGCAAAATTATCGTTATTATTTTAAAAAGTATTGTTAGGCGGTGTGCACTTATTTGATGCCAACACAAAATACGCTTCAGTAACTGTCTTGGCAGGCGTGAGAGGTGACCACCTCTTTTATGTATCAATATTATATCAAAAATTCCATAACTTTGTGATTAAAAAACTTCCCAAATGTACGCTGTCCCCCCCCCCCTTTTTTTTTTTTTTGTTAACTGGCCGATTTAAGTTGTTTCTAGGAGACAAGATTGCCCAAGTTTGAATGGCAGGTTTGGATTTCTTTTTTGCTGTTTTACAAACTTATATGGATATATTAAAAACAAGGCACAAAAAGTATACCGTTCACAAAAACTAAAAAAAGGACCTAAAAGCAAAATAAACCACCAAACTTTGAGAATCTAAGGTGTTGACATTTAAACACTGACCTCTAGAGTTTGTTTTCTTTTTCCTTTTCTTTTTTTTGTGTGTGTGTGTGCCAAAGCTCTACTTGCACAGGAATTGTTTTGGCGTAAATTGAATAGGGATTTCTTCCTGATCGCTTCTACCCTACGCTCCAGACGTTTGCGTTCTATCGAAAAACGCAGAGGTATGCCTGATCGTCCTCCTCTCTTTGTTCACTCTGCTTTGTTGAAGCGGAAGCGAATCCGAAAATCATTAAATCGATCCGGACGGCATCGCTTAAAAACAGCAACCACTTCTGTTGTTTTCTGCATGTTTTGCTCCTTTTCTGGTCGATCTTTTTTTTTATATTTTGCCATATGCTACTGATGGTTTACCATCTACAACTTCCAGCGGTGAAAACACACAAACAAAATGCAAAACGAAGTGTTTCGTTTTCCATTTTGTGCTTCCGGTAGATTTAACTTATGCGATGCAACAAACCAATGCCAATGTATTTCGTTTCAACGTTTGTTGTGGTTGTTATTTTTGTGCTAGGAGTTCTTCTTAGTTCCCGGATTTCCCAAGCGCAAAAGTTTTCTCCGTCTCCGTTGGTGCGAAAGTTTCCAAACACTCAAATACAGCAACCAAAAAAAAAAAAAGCTTAGCTATTTTGAAGGTGGGAAAGCAATGTGGCTCATTTGAATATGTAAAATACGTAAAAAAATGCAAACCGCCATTCTTTTTTCTTTTCCTCAGTGAGAAAAAAAAACCCAAGCACTTCTCTAAAAAAAAGCCTCACTTGCTGATGTTTATTATCACCAATATTTTAAAGCAACGTATGGACCTAGAAAGGACTGCGCGTCCCCAAGTGCCTCAGTCCTTATAACGTCTGATTCAACATTGAGCAAACAGAGCTCTCTCTCTCTCTCTTCCTCTTTCTCATTTTTCTGATGTTGGCTATGTTGACGACGTTAGAAAGAAGAAATAAAGAGCGAAAAGCGTCTTCAACTTAGGTTCGCGGACTGTCTGAACAGCTGAAAAATTGGAGGCTGTCAGAAGGCTACAGGCGTGTTGACTTTTTTAATATGGGTCTTCATTCACAACTTCAAGTTTTTTCATTTGTTTCACTATGTTGTTGTTTTTTCCTCCCGCAACACCAATCAATTATCTTTCTTTAGTCAGTTCCACTGATGGCGAAAGTGATCGGTATCGACCCCCAATGACTTGCAATCTCAGTGGCAAAAATGGTGAACGCCCTTTTGTCAGTGAAAGCGCGTGACCATTAGGACGCTATATTGCTCGCCCCTTGACGTTACACTGCAACGTCAGCGTTACCTCTTTAATTGAGCACACTCAACAAGGAGCATGGTAGACATCAACAACCGAAACCCCCCCCCTTCTCCCCCTCCCCTTCGACCTTTTCCCACATCTCGCACAAACCCGTTCGCGCGAGAGTTCTTCTAAAGTTCAACCGCATGGGTTTCCTGAGCACTGGAGCGCCATGAAGCGGAAAGATTTGTGGATTGGCTAAACGGAATTCCGATTATTGGTGTTCCTATTGCACCGCGGCGCAGTACTTTTGCTGAACCTTCTGAGAAGGTATACTACGAAACGTAAACTTTGCTTCGTTATAAAGAAGATATCAAGACAGGCCTTGGATTTCTCGTATAAGCGTAAATTTACTCAATTAGCACAATGAAGGTGGCTATGGCTCGTGATTGTCTCCAACACGCGGCACTGTTTGTTGAAATGATTGTTCCCCTGGACCCTTGCCAAAATGGTGAGATCGAAGGCCATGCATCATTTTTGTTTATTGTTTTCCCGCGCAGGTCTCCGCATTCGCGTGATTCGGCTGGTGGTGAAGATCGTGGCCTGCCTGCTGTACGTGGGCCGCGTGGCCCTGGATAGAGGGCCCCAGTTCGCCACCTGTTACCAGTGCCCTCTGGCGTCTCACAACCAGTCAAGGTTTACGGACGAGGCCGTCAGGAACGGTGCCATTAACTGGTGCGCTGCTTCTGGACGTTCCGAATTATTATCGGCTACCAATTTTCACTGACGCCTTGAAAAGCGCCGTCCGTGGAAAGTCCCAATTAATCACATGATTGCTCCGTAGCCCGTGAGATTGCGACATTAGACGATAAACAACGCCCAAAAACTAATCACAAAGCAAGGTATGTGAACATATTAAGGCCCACCCTGTGTTTTGGAAACTGTCGGTGAATATAGACCCGTTTACACATACATAACAACACTATACCTCAGCGATATTTGTCTGCGCTGGAAGCAGGTCTGGCCTAGCTGACGCAGCGCTCACATCTCGCTGTAATATTGATACAGCGCTGATACAGCGCTGCATCAGTGCTAAGTTACGTTTAGATAGATAAATAAATATATTTTATTTTTGTGACTGCCAACAGGCGTGGGGCCTGGGAAGCAGTACACTGTCCAGTAAGTATACAAATATAAAAAAGGGTGAGTAATAATACGAGCAAGTTACAGAAAATGTCCACTTGAACGAACAAAGTATTTTGCGTCCGTAGTAGACGTGTCATGGGGAAGATGGCTCGCACATCAGGATTTAAGGTGTATAGGCAGCTGGAAGTTCGCCCTGATGGTACACGAATGTTCAGCGCCGTCAACAACTCTGCGCAGTCAACACAGCCGCGTACAACTTGACGCAGAAAATGGATATCTCTTTCAATCCTTTGATGTGCAAGAGACCGAGGTCTAGCAGTAGAATAGTTTAGCCGTGAAAGCGACGGCGGCCAATGTGCCTATCGTACAAAATTTGTATAAACTTATGTCAAACATTTTCTATTAAACTACTGTGCGACACCGCAACAGAGTTCTATACACCACCTAGGAGAATTCAAGGCGCGATCTAACACGTGCGCAAAACAGACTTAAAAGACATTCGAAATTACGAAATTTCCACGTAAGCCGCGAAATGACGCCCAGGTTGCATGGTTCCTGGTTAACAATGCGCGAAACATGTAGACAAAATCTAATTCAGAATCTACAAAAATACCAAGGAAGTACTGGCGTTATTTGTTCATAAAAAAAGAGAATAGTCAAAAGCTAGGCTCTCTTTCTTTCTAGTAAGAGACATTACTAGCGTCGTTTTTAGGTTCAGTTGCAGCCTATAAATCAAGCAACATTTTTCAATGAAGAGTATGTTGTTTTGTACCAATAAACAGTCATTCTTTTTGTCTACCTTGCGGAACAGTTTTGAGTCATCGGCGAACATTGGCATCTTTAAGCTCCTCATACATTACGGTAAATCGTTTACAAATACCAAACACAAAAGCGGTTCTAGGTTAGAAAATTGTGGTACGTCAGATAAGGATGCAAATGGTTCGGACACTCAGTTTGAAAATCTAACCTGATTTTGGCAACTATCGAGATGGTTCCTATACCATGCGCAATTCAATCAACATAATCAATATTCTTTCAATTTAATCAAAAGTATCTGGTGGTCGACCTGATCAAAACCCTTTTTCATGTCAAAGTAAATTGTGTCCACCTGACTGCGGGTTACATACGGCGGGTCCGCTGTGACAAAGGAAAGCAGTTAATATTTTTTGTACTGATCGGCCTTTGAGAAACCCGTGCTGTACAGGTGATTTTTTTTTGTTTAGAATAGCAATACAAACGTTCATAAATCACCATTTCAAAAACCTTTAAAAATCCACAAAAAAGGGAGACAGGGCGAAGGTTATTGACATCACAAGAATTCCCAGACTTAAGAAGAAGTATTACAACTGACATTTCCCAAAGAGAAGGGTAAAGCTCATATTGCAAAGACAAATTAAATATATATATGAAGACAGGAACAAATATTCCAGCACAGCCTTTGATAATAAAACTAGGAATGCCTTCACAGGCAGTTGAGCCCAAATCCAAACCCTTCTGAGAATTTCAGTTTGAGTTTCCGAACAGAGCACATCACTTCATCTTCTTTTACACTTTGGTATGTCAAGTCAAGTCAACGCTGCGCAAGCACCGTTCCTATAGCGTTGATATAGCACTTCGATGACCTTATATCAGCTTTGATATTAGCGATCACAATCCCATATTTGCGTCTTTTAAAACCGAAACCAAACAAACCAAGCCAACAAACATTGATTACTTTTCAAAACATTTGCAGGGCTAATCTTATTGCATTTAGAAACGGTGTTGCAAGTTATGATTGGGGATTCTTATTCTCACGCTTAGAAGTAAATGATGCATATACCGAATTCATCAAAACATTTAAAACCTTTTACAAGTATTTCCCCAAAGTAACAGTTTCAGCTAAAAAAAAAGAAACAAATATCAGAAAACCTTGGGTATCTGGTGGTCCATGTTAACTCCAATGCATGTTAAAATGATGCAGAAAAGGAATCGTTTATACAGGTCTTTTTTGACGTCAAGGGATCAAAATAAACTTGCCATTTTTAAGAAGCTTCGTAATGAACTAACTGTCGAGCTAAAGAGAGCAAAATCATTATATTACAATCAGACATTTCGTGAGGCCGATCGACTATGCCCTGATATTATTTGAGACAAAATTAATGAAGCCCTAAATCGCGACAGAGGGCCCAGAAATATAGGTAAATTAAGCATAAACAACCAACTTGCGTTTGGAGCCCTGCTTGCAGAACATTTTATCGAGTATTTTGTAAGTACAATAGCTAGGCCTCACAGTGACAGCGCTTAGGCTTTGTTCGTCACATAAACAACTGCGTCTTTTTAGAACCTACAGATGAGCAAGGGGTATTTAACATTTTTATGGGACTAAAAAGATAGCAATTGCTGTGACAGTAACCAATTTCAAATCAGACCCATTAAGTTCGTTGTAGACATTATTGCACCGTGCTTAATACATATATTTAACTTATCCTTATCATGTTGTTAATTTTCCGAAAATATGAAGCGAGCTAAAGTATCAGTTATATTAAAAGAGGTGAAGAAAAAAACATGTTTAACAACTATAGACCCATATCTGTTCTTCCCATTTTCTCAAAGGCACTAAAAAACCTATTTTTAAACGTCTCGAAAGATTTTATGTAAAGCATTCTTTACTAACCAACTTTCAATTTGGTTGTCCTGTGCTTGTCCTCCGTGTTTTATTCTTCAATTTTATGTCTACACAATCATCTTTATTAATACAAAAAGGAAATATAATGAGAAACATTGAAAGGAAACTTTTAACACTTGGTGTTTTCATTGATTTTAGTAAAGCATTTGACCGCCTTAATCTCGAGACCTTGCTTGCCAAACTGAATAAATACGGCATTCGCAGCTCGCCATTTATGCTGTTAAAATCGTATTTGTATAATCGCCAGCAGTGTGTAAATATTGACGGTCACCAATCTTCGTTTTCCAGCATTCTGTGTAGTGTTCCGCAGGGAAGCATCCTTGGACCTTTATCTTTAATGTTTGCATAAATGACATTGTTAATACAGAGGATCAAACTCAGTTTATAATTTATGCGGACGATACCAGCTTATTTCTTACTGGTGACGATGCTGATATCCTTATTAGGATGGCAAATATAGCTTTAAACAAATTGTTTGTTTGGTCAGAAGTAAATGGATTAAAAATAAACACATTAAAGTGTAAAGGAGTTTTATTCAGACCAGTAAATAAGTTAATAACTATATATTGTCCCCTAAAAACTGGGAGCGACAGAAATTGAATTTGTTCCTCAACATAAAACACTAGGTGTATATTTTTCTGAAGATATGTTATGGAACTTTTATATTAGTTATTTAATTAAAACGTTGTCCCAGGTAGTTGGTGTAAATCCTAGGTGACGCGATTTCTTACCAACCAATATTAAATTGAAGATATATTACGTCTTGTCTAACTCCCACTTAAAATACTGTCATTTGGTTTGGAAAACCACTACTAAAACAAACTTACATTAAATTATTTTGCTTTAAAAATTTTTTGTGTTTTATTGAAATGTCCCGTATAATTACTCTTCAGAACCTTTATTCTCTAAATATCAAGTAATTCGAATCGAAAACATGTATAAATATCGTTTACTTTATACCATTCGTTTTTCATCTGAACCATTTATAGATTTCTTGTACAGTATTTCCGAAATAACAAGGCCATGAATGTATTGTCAGTACTCACCACCCGGAGAGATGGATGGTCCCCCGAAGCCGTACAAATTATAATTTACAATCCCTTCATTATAACCTCCCGACAGTTCTAAATGAATGGGCTTATAATAATAGCGATGCATTTGCACTTTCAAATACTGATCTTCGCGAGCATTTGATGTGTTGAACTACTTGTATTTTGTATACCGTATAACTAGACAGCTTTTTGTTGTTATATTGGATACTCCTTTGCTGTATTTTTTCTATTTTTATGTATGTTTTCAGATAGCTACTCCTTTATTACTTACACCTTTGTTGTATTTCGTATGAAGTGTAAACTGACATATCGACGCTGTTGCCCCTGTAACGGGGATCTCATACCCCGTCAAGCTGCTATTAGCGTCTTTTTGTCTGAGAGTCCCTCCAGTCTCTGGAAAATAAACTAAATTGGAAAACCCGTACACTCTAAGGAGGGCCTGTAAATTCAATTTACTGCAGAACGATAAGATAAATCCACAACAGATAACAAAAATATCCCAGTGAACAACGACTCTCAACGTGCGCGGTGACAATGAGAAAGTGAGAACGTCATGCTTAATGACCCTGCGCTCATCGCATTTTCTTTTCTGATTCTATTTCGAGTTTTGTCATTTGCTGGGACCCTTCTGTTTCTTCGCGGTGATTGGCTGTCCCTATGATGTCGCGTACTTTCTTTAGAGTGGAACTTGTCCGACGACAAAGATACTACTTCTTACCCTTTCCCTTAGACGTCACCAAACTAAAGGACACCCATGCCACGCTTCGAACTTCCAAAACGATTCAAGAGGGCTCGATATGCGCTAAAGCTCGCGCGCTAAGCGTTGCAACGGCACGGTTCACGGCCGCAAATATGACGTTTCAGCCGCTTCCGAACGTTTCTTGACCGCTCGACCGGCAAAAACGCAGGCTTGTCCTGTACACGCTCCTTGCCTCGCGATTAAATTTTCGGCCTTCGTATCGTCTTACGCCTAAGTCTCATTGGTTGCGGAGCTATAATGAGGTGCTCGAAACTCGTCACGCCCTGCGTTTCTTAAGTTTGTCGGTGATTGTAGAGTTTTGGAGAGTCGGCCTCTGCTCCTGAAAGCTACCCCCATCAAACAGACGACAGAAAACTTAGTCACTCGACAGGCGCCCAAGGAAGTTCGGAAGCGGCTGAAACGTCATAAACAGACACTCAATTTTCTGTTCAACATTTAGAGTCTTTGTATTGTATGAATTACTATTTAAATGCGCCTACAGAAGTGCTATTTCGTTGTGCGAGTAGAAATTGAGTGAAATTTAGGAGACGATAGGGCGCGGGAACATCGGAACATCGAGCTCTGGTTGGAATTAATATTGGGTAGACGCAAAGCTAGCTGTCTTTGTTTCCACTGCTCTCGTCGAAATCGCCCGAACGCCGGCGTCCGGCGTTTGACGTTCGAACGCGTTCCAACAGCGATTAGAGACAAAGAGAGCTAGCTTTACGTCTACCCACTAATCATTCCAACCAGAGCTCGAGGTTCCGATGTTCGCGCGCGCTCTCGTCTCCTAAATTTCCCTCAATTTTTTCCCGTGTAGCTTCCAAGGGCTGACGCCAACTATTTGAAAAGGTGGATCGCCTGTCGTGCGCTAAAAACCATCCTAATACAGTATAATGCTCTCTAAACGTCACAATTTAGACCGCCAAACCTGCCGATAAAAATGCGATGGTTATAAAATAATTATGAAGGCGCACACCTGTTCAGTTTATAAAATTATATCAAACAGGTGGGAATTTGTAGTCATTCCATGTGAGAGCAATATAGGGATACACTGTTCCTCGTGTCCCAGTATTACAAAAGTTGAATTTACGTCGTTCCTGTAAGTCGTGTCAAAAACAAACGACGAGGACGAGTATCGGTCGCAGCTGTTAAAAGTGACCGTCATAACTAATGGGAGGCGCTTCTCCAATTTTCCAGTTTATAACTCGCCCCATTCATGGGCGCCGACACTCCGGAGGAAAGAGCCAATCTTTTCTCCCAGGTGTTGGCGGTTTCGCGCAAACGGCGTCGTCCCTTCGCCTCGGTTTTACGTTGTGGCGTACGTCGTGCCACCGCCATGGCCGCTTAATCTCCTCCTCTCCCGCCCCCGCCGCGCGTCATAGGAAGCGTGCCAGAAGACTTTTCCCCTCTTGTAAGATGGAAAGTTGACGTAACTATAGACTAGAGGTGGCCAAGTTGCGGCTCGCGAGCCGCATGCGGCTCTTTCCGTGCTAAAATGCGGCTCGCGGCTCCCTCCCCTACCCCCCCTCTCCCTCGTCGTCCTCCCGGTCATACGAGCACTTCCCAAAAAAGAAAAACGGAACGCGTTTTGAATCTAAAGACAGGTTGCGGTTTGGTAGTCTTGTGCTACTTCTACCTTACGTACAGTTGGGCTGCTTTTGAGTCGGATTGACTAAAAGTAGTTTGAGTTTCGTTTATTGTTCTAGGCAAGTTTGCACCCCCCCCCCCCCCACCTTTCCCCCCGCGGCTCTGTGAAGTTTTGTGGTTTTGTTTGCTGATCTTAGAACGTTGCAACTCAGAAGGTGGGGCGAGGGAAGAATGGCCGGGGAGGAAGAAGCAGGTGGAACGCTGGAGACAGGAGGAGGTTTCCCCTCTCTTCTCCAGCGTTCCGTCTGCTTCCTCCTCCCCGGCCTTCCTTTCCCTCGCCCTACCTTCTTGAGTTGCAACGGACTATGTTGAACGAACGGAGCGAAAGCGCACGGCGGAAACCGCGCACCGCGCTGCGGCCTCGGGAAATCTGTCCAGTCCAGTCCAAACCAAACCACGACCGTCCAAACAAAATACGGTTGCATGCGTTAGGGCAACAAATTCTAACGGATTTAATAATTTCAAATGGTACTACACTTTATACTTTCAAATAGCATGCTGGGTGTAGTTTTTCTGTTGTTTTCTAGACGTGTTTTGGTTGTATACACACTGTGCAGCTCATCTCTTCCGCTCGACCGCTTATTAGAACTCCCAACTTCTTTCGAGTACAAAGGAGTGACACTGACTGCGCAGGCATTTGTTCTGTTCGTCCATGTAAACATCTGTCAACAGATGTTTGTTTCTTCTCCCACAGGGAAGCCATATTTTGGGTTGAGAGGCCTTTCCTTCTCTGGTGCATTCAGGTATGTCACGGTTCCTCCCAATATACTTACTCGTCCTTTCGCTGTTTTTTTTTTTTTTTTTTTTTGTTTTTTGGGGGGGGGAGTTTAAGAGATATTTTGTTGTTTTTTGCTCTAAAATACGTCTAGCTTTAAACTGCAACTAGGCTCAGTCAAACTTTTTTTTTCGCTTTTTCATAACTCTCAGAAGCTACCGGCTTGCGTACTGCGCCGCGATGCACTCAGTGCATTGATCATTGGTGGTTCTTTAGTTAGTTCACTCACTGAGAATGGCGATCGCTGCTTTGCTCCAGTGACCACGCGGTTTCAGTGACAAAAAGACTGGACGCCCGCCATTTTGGGAAATTGCGTCTCCGTGGTGATTAAAGCACGATGCCGCTCGTCCTCTTCATTGGCTCAGCCGACAGAAGGCAGAGAAGTGATTTGTGTTCGGAGTGCATTCGCGGTGCAGTATACACGTAGCAGCGTGTGTTTCGTGGAAAATCTAATGTGAAATTTAGTGTTGTGTCGTTGTGTAGTTGATGTTATTGTTGTTCCTGGATTAGGAAAAAAATGCTCTACCTGAATTATTATACTCCATCGCGAAATTGAACCCATTGTTGATAGTGATCAGGGCCACGGAACGCGTGCTGTAACCACGAGCTCTGGTGGTTTTCGCAGCAAGAGTACAGGGGTTTCTGGCGGAGAAGTTGCGCCGATGACCCGGAGACTCCCCGTTTCTATCGTGTTAAAACTCACACAAAAGATGAACTTTTCATATTTTTTTTATTTCTTCTTCTCCAGACCACCCTGGCCATTATTAGCTTTTCTGAGGCCTGCCTTGTCGTATATCTTACCTACAAGGTGAGTCGAGAGTTTGTCAAACTTCGAGACACTTTCCCAACTATTGCTCATCTATTCTAGTATTACAAGAGCGCATAAAACTTTTATATTGACACTAATTTGTTAGGAAATATATAGGCAAATCTTGTTTTTTTTAGAAACTTCTCGACGAGTGTATTCTTTTTCGGCGCGTGTCCGAATTTGCTGTCAAAATACTAAAGAAACCAAAGGTTTGCATCTTTCTATTTTACACATCTGATTTTACAACCACCCCTCGAGTCTGATCGCATAGTTTGGTGATTTGTATATAACGTTTTCCGAAAATATGCAGTCTTGAGATATGTCTAACTATGACTGCAGCCGGCTGACCTCTCTCCCAAACCAAACAGGACGACAACAACCTAATCCGCCCGCATGTTAGCGATGAGGCCGGATACAGAAACATAATTCATAGCCAGACGCATTGCCCATTTGCGGATGCGAGATTCCGCGAACGTCGTGCGTATACGCAAGGCCCATTATTGACAGCGTGAAATACGAGGGGTACGGCCCGCCGCCGTGGTACCCTATATCCCAGCGTCGCAGCTTCCGCTTCCGGGACCAACGCTGATCGGCGCGATGCCTATATAGTACCGCTACGCCGCTGTCGTCCCCTCACACAAATCAACAGTGTTCTTACAGCTCTCGCGCGAAAACGTTGCACACGCCTCTGACGCGACAGCTGGAGTAAATTAGAGTAAATAAGGAAGGAAAGCTATTGTGTGTCATGGAAACATTTCTTGGCTGCGATCAGGTCTCACGGTTTCCCGCTAAGACGCGACGCCCGCTACAGAGGCTGGGCCCTCGGCCTTCGGATCGACGCGGTAGATATTGGTCGGAGCGGCGGCTAGAGAGGGTCTCCTTCCGCGGTACAAAGTAGTTCGCTCCCGGCCGACGATCGATTGACGAAGCGTTGACGGGCGAATGTATACATAGAGCGTGCGAGGGAGAGTTTTATGTTTCTCTGTGCACTGTACGTGCGTATATGTTTTGCCGCTTGTGTGTGCACGTACGTGCGTTTGTGTTTCCGGGGATGCGTGCTTGCTTGTGTTTGAGTACGTGCGTCTACGTTTGCGTATGTGTGTGTGCGTGTTGATGCGTCTGTTTGCACGTGCGCGTGCTTTTGTGTGTATCTCTGTGCGCGTGTTTTCGTGAGGCGTGTGTATCTATCCGTGTGAGTAGGGAAGCATTCTGTTTTCCTGACACGGATCAGATGAGAAAAAAAAATCGTTATGCAAATCTTAGGGTCCAATTTTCACGGTGTTCTACTTTGTATTCATGAGAAGACGAGTAGAATAGAGCTCTTTCGAGATGGGAGAGATACGCCAAAAATACGCAAATGCCAACCGTGTTAAATTTCACGATCAAAAAAGAAAAAAAAAGGGGAGGGGGGCAACACACGAGTCGGTATCGGCAACTTCAATGCAGGCGACGCCACCCATCAAAAAAGACGCGAAGAAAAAGAAGAAAAACCGGGAAGTTACCACTTATCCAAGTGTGCAGCAATAACTGACGCTGCCTGGCGGCCGATATGTAAAACAGGTGAAAGGGGACCAAATGCACGCCGTTCGTGTTGCGAATATAAGCGACAAGCGATGCAAGTAGATCTGCCCCCTTTGCCAAGCCAACAGCTCCTATAGCATCATCAATGCCCGTGAATAGCCTCCTCGACCTCCTTATAACGCCGCCATAGCCGTATGTCGTCCACTCGGTCACCGGACGCGAGCACCAAGCGCGGGCGTCCTTCGATGCATTTACTGGACACGAGATCCTAGCCGAACGCCGACGCGGCAGTCGTGTCCAATAGAAAGTCTGCTCTCGCGATCTCACTTTGATGACGTTGAATCTCTAGTGCACGGACTTCAATTTTCTCCAAGTAGTATTGGCACTGCACTAAAGCCTCGGTCACACTAAAACCACTGGATCTGGGAAAGTAGCGCCATTGCCTTCCTATCTGCAAGCCGGACACAAACAAATACCAACATACAGACGACAAAACCTAGCTCATCGCTGTCGGTGATCGCCATTTTGAACCCTTTCAAAGCTTCTAAAGGGTCGTAAAAACCAGTCGCACCAAGATCGCTATGGAGCATCGTCGTACTGGAAGCGTTCCTCGGCCAATATGGGCGTCTTTGGCACTGTGCATGCAATACAAAATTATCACTCATGCTTATTTCCCCAGATCTCTTACAGTTATGTTGCTCTTCTTGCGTGTTTTAAGACAGCAAAATTATTTTTCGATGCACATGACTTGGTACATGGTACATAGGACACGGCGTTCCCTGTAGACGCGCGATGACAGCATTATTCGAGGACACGCCCGAATCATGTTCGAAGCAGGTTTTCTTCATACATGCTTCGATCATATCTGCAGACAGTGTTTTGTATGACCAATGTGACGGGAGCGTCATGCGAGGAAGAAACGTGTCTCAGAAACCGTATTCGCGTATGACGTTTTAGCGGTGGAACCGCAGCTTTAGAATAACGAATCTCCGCTCTCTTATGAAAGGATCGCGGCCAATGACGAAGCCAGAAAAACCTTTCGCCGAGAGATGGCGCCTCCGACGTGACACGACTAAAGTCCCTTGATACTTCTTTTGTAAGTAACGACAATCAATACAAGTGGCAGAGCACATTCCGCTGGAACAATATGGCGGCATTCAGTTCGAACCTCCGCTGTGCGCCGCCACTCGCCTCCTAAAAGCTGCACCGTCACGCAGTCGGCGCTTCAAAAAATTTAGCTACTTGTAGGAAGCTCTTATCCAGGGACTTTAGACACGACATGACGTTTGGCATGTTTACGTCATACGTCATGATCATTGGTCACTACAACGTAAGAAACTCGCTTTTTTTTTTAGCCCCATCATTCTCCGAATTTTGTCTCTATAGACCTTTGCATCGCTTATCACCCGGGCGAAAAATGCTGAGTCACTGAACTGTGAACGCATGCGCAGGGTCTGATCAAGCGCACAGCACAGCAACAGCGCATGCTCAGAAGGCGCTCCACAGCCCAGCAGACAAAGATGGCAGCGCGCAGAAGGCGATTTTTGTGAAGGGTCTATACTTTCTTTGCACCTGAAGTCCGGACGCAGCCGACGCTACGAGCTGATGGGACCAATCAGAGGGCGTCAAAATCTCACCGTCATGGTTTTCGTCGTGTTTCTGTACGTGTTCTATCATCGCTGAAGCAATCATAAACAAAAAAAAGGCCCAGTGACTCGCGCTTTTCGCGCTGCCCGATTGGTCCATAAGCTCGCAGCGTCGGCTGCGTCTGGAGTGATTGGCTTTTCAAAGTATCTTACGGAAAGGCAGGTGCGATTTTGTTTCAAGCTTATTAGATCCGGGTCGCCGGTTTATTGATTTTCCTGGGTTAATTTTAAGCCTTTATCGATTTCACTTTTAGAAGAGCGGTGTGTCCGAATAAATGGACACTGTCACCGCTTTCCAACATCGCTCAATATGATTGAGTGATAACGACCCAATAAAACAACTTAGCTAATCGTCTAACAAAGGCAGTAATGACGGTAGTAAAATTGATCTTGTAAACGCTCACGTGAGAATTTAGAAATGCAAGACTTATCGATCGAAACAAAGAGATACGTGTCTAATACCAACAATATCCAGCCGACTATCCGCATAAAAAATATTAAAAAACGTAATTTTATAAATGTTTTATTTGGAGTTTATTTATAGTACAAACCGACTTTATGGTTTAAGTATAACTTAGGTACAGTCAGCGACAACTTAAAAAACGCTGGGGGTGTCGAGCCCCGAGACTTGTATTATTGCTACGCAGCGATAAGAGAACACGGCCGCTGCTGTAAACAACGGCGATGTACGAATCACAAAGCAAGAGTTTGAACATAATGAGCCACGACCTTCGTTCCTTAAGCTGTAAGCCGGTAATTAGTGTTCAATATAGTCCTGTCTCCTTCATATGGGAACCTCCTCCCCCCCCCCCCCCAAACAAAAAGATAAATCGCCTATAGTGCGAGTTAGACGTAATAAAGAAACAAAAATCCATGCGTGTCCCCAGTTGGCTGCCCAAAATTCTTGTCTATAAAGCGGGATATTCATATTAGCGGTGTCCTTACTGACGAGCGATTACCGCTACCAATGGCCACGGGCCTCAGTTGCCGAGGAATGGACGCCTTTTTTGTCAATTTGAGTCTGCATGACGATTCATGCAACAGGTCTTCTCATTAGTTACGCCGGTAAATAAATTGTCGAAGCAGTACGCACCTATAGAGACTTCAGAGGGTCGAAACCAGCATGTATTTCCGGAAAAAATATAGCATGTTTTACGTCGGTTTCTCGATCGCGACGCATCTAAGGGCACATCTTGAGATTTGTATTTAAAATTGTAAAGGAACCTCTTGAAAGCCTCAGAGTGGTGGCAGTCGGTGCCCTCCGGAAGCTATGCGGGTAGAAACAAAGAGAGAGAGAGAGAGAGAGAGGGAGAGCGAGAGGGGACACACGGGGGGACATCAAGAACACCGAGCTATAGCGTCTCCGCGCATTCTCACCTCCTCCTCTCGCTCAATTGTACGAACGCGGACTCGTTTGTAAACCGCGCGTTGGTTCATAAGTCTTTTATCGAAACGTTTGCTATTATACGCTAAAAAGCGTTCAAGATTCACCTTTTTTTTTCTTCTTTTTTTTTCCATCTAGCTTTGGTGGTTAATATAGTTCGCACTATACGAAAATTAATCCTCGTCAATGTTTCGCTCAAAGGCGAAACATTTATATGAGTTAATTAAGGCTTTAAAAAGGCGAAGATAAAGCAGAAGGGTTAAGGCTTTAACAAAAAATGAAAGCAAAACTTTTTATTAGAAGATGAAAGAAAAAAAGCGCGGTAACTAGAGTATTTTAGAATGGTAACTTGTTACGAAGTCACGTCGTGCGACGAAGCGACGCCCTCCGCCGTACGTGTCCCGTCTCCTGAAGCACCAATATTGTCCTTCCCGAGATCTGGCCGCCCTCGCGGGATATTCCGACTTAATTAAATCCCGCTCCCCGAGCAACAACATTCGGACGGACCCAGGCGACGCGAGCGCCTCTCAAAACAAATCGAAAAGAGGAAAAAGAGAAAGAAAAAGAAAATGCGGGTCGGAGAAACTCGTCGGAGCATGGGGAAGGACAGACAGAGCCGTCTTCAAACATTCATTTCCTAGAAGACGCGTTGATGTGCTTCGTCGCGTGAGCTCGCCCGTGTGTCATGTTGGCAGGCAACTATGTTGGGAGGCTGGCATGTTGGCGTTTTGAGAGTATTCTGTCTATTAAAATTTAAATTCGTAGATGTATAACAAATAAACCAGAGACCGCAAAATATAGAATAAAACACTATCTTGTTTATAAAATAATGTTTTTTAAACATTTTTACAGTGCCCGTGCGTTTACGTTTTCACAGTGAACTCTGGATGAATGAACGAATAAAGCGATAAATAAATGAATGAACTAAAGAATCAACCAATCATGCATGTTTTTGCTAAATTTATATATTACGACATCAGCCCATTACTTTCATTTGCGATTTAATTCAATTCGTTGTTTATTTTTCGCGTGCTTACCAGCGGCCCAAGTCCTTGCGGTAAACTACAAAACAAGAGATACATATTCCCCACAACTATACATGCTTAAAAGTCATAAAAAAGCTTAAAAACCATACACATGCAAATTTGTACACAGAACCCAGGGGTCCTGGGTTGGAGCCCCACCCCCTGCCCGTCTCGATCTGGATGAGCATCGTACCGGCGTGCGGTCGTGTATCACTACTGCGTGGTGCACGTTAAAGACCCCATGCCAGCGGTTGTACTGCACTGGCTAAATTGCTCATCTACAGCGAGTGACTCGTCGCAACTTTAAATGGCTGACCAACTACACGCTGTATAAATATCCCCACAACCCAATTTTTTTTGTACACAGAATATTGTTTTAAACATATGTGTGCGAAACAGGTTGGATTCTTGATACGTATGAAACATTGTGCTTATGATCGGGGTCGACTGCCTTGCATTTTCTATAAATTTAAGATAATATTTGCGAACAAAATATCTGTCGTGATTATCCGTACAAATAGTTTTTGTATCTGTTAAATGTTTTTACTTGCATTGAACTAAATTGAAACGAAGCATATATTAGTATAGTAAAATTTTAATTTTCATCATTCGACCAGATTTGTTACAGGAAATGCTGCAATAGAAACAAAAAATAGGAGACACACATAATAGCCCTTTCTTTGTCCTTCTGTGTGTCTCCTTTTCTATTATTTTTTCCTTGGTTTTTTGCATTGTTACTGCTGTTATGAATGACCAACTCTCCCAAGCTTCCATTTTACCAAACCGTTACAGTGATTACACTATACATCGCATGTTTTTTTACAAGTGAAATTGTTTGTTTAATTTTGTTTGTCATTTTCTCGACAGGGAAACATTTGGCGGCAGCTTCTTTCTTTCCGATTTCTGCTAGAAGTTGTCAACAATGTGCCATTCATAGTTACCGTAAGTGGATACGCAAGCACTTCTCTTTTTCATTTCCGCTCTATCGAACTATCTTTTATTGTGACAAGATTGGAATACTGTACTAAATATCTTGAATTTTTGCTTTGTTTTACTCTTTTACAGATATTTTATGCACCTTTACGGAATGTCTTTGTACCAGTGTTTCTTAACTGTTGGCTTGCCAAGTTTGTACTGGAAAACATGTTTGTAAGTATCTTCATTCTTTTACTCTCGGACAGAAGGAAAGGGCGGTTATTCAAATACATCTCCGTTTTTGAACATACGTGAAATAAGGAAAAACTCAGAACTGTTTGTTTATGTTCAAAAACCTTTACTGTGTCACTGTGATCTGATTTCTTAATAAATACAAAATTTTATTATATAGTAATTCAAAGTGTAAAAAAAAAAATTACCGAAACTGTTTTTCGTAAGAATTAATTTTAGTACATAAAATATCAGTTGCCATATATTTGAAACATATTCCTTAGATTCAAAACCATGCATGATGACGTAAGATTGACTTTCCACATTTACGTTGCAAAAAAAACAGACTTCAAATAAACAATGCCAGAATACGGTTATGTGGAGAACAGTAAGAGATACAATTACTCAAGACTGAGGACGTAAATGATTTAAATGTATACATAAAACACAAGAAACACTGTTAAATGCAAGTGTCACTTTGAATATTTCATTTTTCACACCAAATGAGTTTATTCTTGAACAACTCGACGATAATTTTTCTTAAGACTGATTAGAATCTGACCAGCACTGAAGGATCTAAATAAACAAGGGTTACCCTTCATTCTTGATAGTGGCGAGTATGATGATGAAGGTGATGTTTTCTATGCATACTTGAGAGCAAGAGGCAAAACATCGCCTAAGCCGCTTTGCCTGTTTCTTCCTTTGCAGAACGATTTGCACAGGGCGCTACAAAAGTCGCAGTCAGCGCTTTCTCAACGCTTGCTCATCCTCACAGCAACGTTACTTTGCCTAATTTTTACGAGGTAAGTTTGTCTTTTTTTTTCTTTTTTCCTGCTTGAAAAACTGGAAGTAGTATGCAAAAAAATAGACGTGCTTGTACACTGATTTGAAAGTGCGTGTTAAAACATTTTGTTTTAACATTTCCTTTCAAACGATTTTTTTATTATTTCGATTGATAAATACTTAGCTTTGTTGTGACGCATAATTTAGAGTCAATATATTTGCATTTGGTAATAAAAACTTGCGTTAGAACATTTAATGAACGTTCTGCAAGAAAAACTTCATTGCAATATATTTCGAAATAAAGACATCGCACATAAATTAAATCATTTCTGTGGAAGAAACGTAACTTTACAATTTCTCAAAACAAATATATTAGAAGTCAACAGCTGATGTATAGATTTTCTTAAGAAAGTATATACGCATGGAAAATTGTGAACTCTGGGGGAGTAATCGTTCCAGGAAAACGATTACTCGTTTTCCCGTTTTCTGAAAAGCGTTTTTGTATTTTTGAGGAACTGAGTTTATACTCGTGTCAAAGCTTTGTGTTGCTTAATAAATATTGTACGCTGTTTAGAAGAATCATTTTTTACTCACACTCAGTGTGACCTAAAACAACTGAAGCCTTCTCGCATTATAGGCAGCCGAAAATGCGTAAATCACGTTCATTTTTAGGTTATATCGTGGCCAGGATGCAAATCGATCGCTACGCCATTTTGTCCACCGCCTGGAACAAATGAATTGAGTCCAGTGTAAATTAAATTAAATTATTTATTTTTGCGCTCACGCACAGTCAAGATCTTGGTGATAATGATGCACAAAAAGGTTAGTCATACAGTACCGTAATCAATATTATAAGGTGCAGGGGAGTTTCAAGCGTTTCAAAAAGTCTGCTGCAGGGATGGTACACAGCGACTCGCAGGTATACGTACTCTAAAACATTCGTAGCCTCTCTGTTCGTACATTCAGACTAACCGTATCTTAGAGAACGATCGTACCTTTCGCCCCAGTCGACATACTTGTCCAGAATTGAGAAGCATACGACAAGTCCGTTACGTTTGAAGCGCTGGTCACGACGGCTCATATGGATAGCTTGCAGTAAAGTCGCAAGGTGGCAAAAGTGCGAGCAGAGCCTTAGCGTGTCTTTTTCGTCGTCCTGCGTGCAGTGTGTGCGGGTTCCAGCACTTCCAGCGCGCGGGCGTGGAGCACGTGGACCTGTTCGAGAGTTTCTACTTCGTGGTGGTGACACTGTCGACCGTCGGCTACGGCGACTTCAAGCCGGACGTCTGGCCGTCGCAGCTCTTCATGGTCGGCATGATTTGTGCCGCCCTCATCGTGCTGCCCACACAGGTGAGTCGCATTCCAAGTGGCTGATACAGTCGAATGCAACGCTTCTCCCACTTAACTGTACCAATTAAGGTGAGGAACGTGACCTTGAATATCAGCCACCGCGTTGATGGTACCTAAGTGCAAGCCGAGCTGTGATACAGCGCATGCCTGTATCAAATCAATTAACTGTAATGGACTGGCGTATTTGAGAATCGGCACCGTTACCCTTTGGGGTAACGAACGCATCACGATAAAGTAAAAAATAAAAAGCGTTCCGAAGCAGCAAAAAAAAATTGTTAGCCTTAACTTTTTTTAAATGCCACGACGGAAATCAAGTATATAATCCGATACTCTTTTTTATGCTTTACAGTTCCTAAAATTCAAATATCAACAACATTTCATGGTCTCTGTTAGGCGATACTTTGAGGCACGGTATGTTGAAAGTCCGCGCTTCAACACACTCTGAAGCACGTTTGGCGCCCTCTTTTGTCTAGTTTGAGCAGCTGGCCTACACCTGGATGGAGCGGCAGAAGTTGGGCGGCACGTACAGCATGCACCGGGCGCAGAGCGAGAGGCACGTTGTGGTCTGCTCAACCACGCTACGGGCCGACACCGTCATGGACTTCCTCAATGAGTTCTACGCCCATCCACTGCTTCAGGTGAAATTACTTCTTTTTTTCATAGCAGTTTGAGCGGGGCTGACGTATTTGTTAACGGTCTATGCACTTGCTACAGCGGTTATCACCCCGATACTGAGTCACTGGACTGTGCTGAGTCACTGGAGGCAGGCGTGACGCCTGATTTGTTCTTTTTTCGCGAAATGGGTGTTGAAACGCGTGTTGCATGTTGCTAATTGTAAAACTAAAACAAGGTCAGAAACAAGGTACCTTAGTCAGCACTTGATAAAGGTCAGCGTAAGCAGTGTTGATAGCGGGGTACACTTGACCTTGTCGGCGATCAATGTTTATCTCTCGTTCTCATAGTGGGGATGATAGCCTTACTGCTATAAACGCAGTGTGAAACAGGGCAGGAAGAATACAAGCAGGCGTCAGGATACACATGCAAGAAACATGTTAGAAGACATTATATTTATTACGATAACATAAGTGGAACCTCGCTGTGTAGTCGCGGTCAAAGAAAGGCCGCCAGTCCAAAGTGACGATGCTGCATCACTCCTTGTTTCCCCTTGTTAAGTTTAGCGCAGCCGATGGGGTGCACCAGCAGTCCCGTCACATGTTCCGAAAGCCAAGATTATTGCGAATGTTAAGAGTGGCTCACCTCCGCTGCAGGACTATTACGTGGTGCTGTTGTCGCCCTGCGAAGTGGACGCCACGATGAAGATGATCCTGCAGATCCCCATGTGGGCTCAGAGGGTCATCTACATCCAGGGATCGGCGCTCAAGGACACCGACCTTACCAGAGCCAGGTGCGAACATCCTAAACTTACGACGAAATGAAAAGAAGCAGACGATTCCGGTACAACGGATTTGATGCAACAATAACCAATAGACCGTCTGCCACTTAGCCGTCAAAATTGTTTCTATTAGAAATGTACCCTCCGTATTCGATTATCTATATATAACCAATAACTAATTTTTACGGATGAGATCGCTTCGGTGGTGCGCAAAAACAACGAGCGCACTGACGATGCAATTTTCGCGCTGCTTGATTGGATTCACGAAATTGTAGCGTCTGCTGTGATCGGACTTAAAGTGAAACGGTGCGTAGGAATGGCGTTGCGCCATTCGATTCGCACACCTATATTCGCCCACCTCTACTGGTATGTTTTAGGGGCGTACAGAAAGGGGGGGGGGGGAGGGGCAACAACGTTTTTAAAATTTCGTTTCACTAAAACTCAAAGGGCAGCCGAGGCTACGAATTGAGTGGACCAATCAAACAGCGCCAAAAGCGCAACGTCATGGCGTTCGCCTTCTTTTGCCCGTGCGCTATGGATAAAACGATCAAGCATGGTGTAAGTGCCGTAACCTTGCGTTTTTTAACCCGAATGTCTATATTCGTACAGTCTAAGAAATATGAACTGGAACACCCATTTGCCTTTTTTTTTAATAATTGCAGTCTTAAAGACCCCTATAGTCTCTCAGTTTTTCAAAGAGTAAAGACACTGGAACC
The DNA here is from genome assembly GCA_037355805.1 of Ixodes ricinus. Lineage (NCBI taxonomy): Eukaryota > Metazoa > Arthropoda > Arachnida > Ixodida > Ixodidae > Ixodes > Ixodes ricinus. The sequence continues at coordinate 16,110 of JAZHYW010038935.1, read as the reverse complement.
TGAACATCGAGTTTCAGCCTTAGTTTAGATTAGAACGTCCCTAATGACAGGTAGGTGCTCCAATAAGCATGACGGGCCGTTCCCGCTCATATGTCTTACGACTGTACATCGTCTACTGAACCCTTAAGTAATTGAACCCTTAAGGAATTGTGATTGGTCAACAGATTGCGCACGATCATATAGGCCGTGTTTCAAAAAATTTCGATCTCACCGTCTTGTACATTTTGCCTTTGAGAACCCTCCTTGCGCCACAGCGTTGCTCTATTTGTGCTGCCATGTAATCCATTAGAGTATATTTGGAGCATAGCATGGTTAATAGTGCATAAGACCAACCGGACAGGTTGCTTCTCTTTATTCGTACCAACTCACCGAAACAGCTCGACGATCCAGAACAGAACTCCGTGGCCAATATATGATGCAAAGACATCTACGCTCGACACACCTTCAAAACTTTGCCGCGGCGTCGATTCTTGATCGGTATCCAAACATGCAAAGGCACAGAGAGGCAGCACTTTGGAGTGCCAAGGAAGTTTTGACCACGCCGCGGCCGGCGAAACTTGCTTTCGACGAGTTGTGCCTTTTTCCTGCGGTGCTGCGCTTTCGTAAAAATTTCCACGTGTTCTCAAAGGCCAGTCTCACCGTGTTCGCAGAAGTTTAAGAAACTTCTTCGGCGAATGATGACGAACGAGTAGAAAATCTGTCTTCAGCACGCTGCCGCCAGCCTCTGCAACGCTCGCGAAAACGCGATATTGTTGCATGCAAGATGGCCGTCCGGTGGCCACACTCGCAGGCTGGGAAGTGCGATCTAGCAATTGTCATAGAGATCAGTGATGTAGTACGAGTAGTGTGACAGGGGCTTTAAGGGTGACTGATAAACGCCGCACAATTTCAGAAAATGAAACGAAATTGACAGCCATGTTCTTTCTGTTATCTTTAGCACACTATTTTACAATTCTATACGTAGGATTCCGTGTTGTTCGGAGTTCACATATATCGCGAAATTCGGAGGGTGTTTCTCGGTGTTTGTTTTAGCCGAAAATTCTGAGTTTATCGGAGTTTATTTTTTCTTCAATTGCTAATTCTCTGAAACTCAAAACTTAATTTCGCAGTGTTTAAAAAATAATATCTGAATCTAGACGTGTGTTAGACTTTAAAAAAAACGAGCTTGTATCAATTATTGTTTTGTCGGCTGGATTTGGCGGTGGCGCCATTGCCACTGGCAATATTTATTTGTCCCACGACTAAAGTTGCAAACAAGTGTTACTTCGATAAACGTCCAAACCTTAAAATCAATAAACTCCTGGAGGTAGTCGCTGGGAAGCTCGTATTTAACCCATCCTATCTATCAAGCTACCCCGCGGCTGCGCGGCGTGCTAAAGGTTGTAATATAGGAGCTTCCACTACACGCCCCCTCTTCCACCTTCTATGAAGTATCTTCACACATTGAAGTTCACAGTAACAGGTTCACATAGTTCACTGCAATAAAAACACAACCCCTCCTTCCTCTAAGAAGAACAAGTAGTATGGCCAAACTGGAAACCGGAGCATTAGGTTTTGTCGTAGCCCGAAACACTTGTTGTCCCTACGAACCTTGACAAGATAAGCGGTGATGTTACTTTTATCAATGGTCCGAGGTTTGAGAGAAAACTGGGGTGACATTTTCTCAAGTTCATTCACCCTGTGCGCTGTCCAAACGTAATTGTAACTACTGTCTTTTTTTTTGTTTTTTTGTTGTCATTCGTACATTGGAATTTGGAGTTTATTGGATAAATCCGAATTGGCAAAAATTTTACAGGCGGGTGTTTTGCTTAGTTTTTTTTCCCGGATTTATCCGAAAACACGGATTACAGCTGAGCAATACCTATACGTTATTGCTCAGCGTCAAGCTGGAGCGCCATTGAGCAGAATTTGAAGTAACCGTAAGAGGAGCTGTGTGTGGAAGCGTCGCCACATTTTCTACGTTCGCTGTCCAGCGATTACAGGTTATAGCCTCCGAGGACATGCAAGTGCACTTTTTACGTACACAGCAAAATACGTGCCACAGACATAGCTTGAGAACATATTGTTCCCGTGAGAGCGCGTGCCTGGTAGGCACAGAGGAACCATTCATCGTAATAATCGCTGTCCACGCCTGTTCTCTTCTTTTTCTTTTTTTTAATGTTTACGAAAAGCCTTTTGAGAATAAACTCGTCCGCTTCTATGCATGTGTAGAGCTGTGTCTTGTGGTAGAAAGCTTTCCCGTGTCTGGTGTCAAAGTTTGTTACCGTTTGTCGAACCCGTCGATAAAAGCAAAAATGTAGCTATTACAAGTTGAAAGCATCCAAACCAAAGTACGCGGTTGTTTTTAGGTTTCATACGGAGAGTGGCCGGGGACACCGTCTCTGTAGTGAGTAAACTTGGGCGCGCAAACACAGAGGACGAAAACGAAGGAGTGTACAAGGACAAGCGCAACGTGTCCTTGTCCACACCTTTTATCTTTAGACGTTTAAAACAGTTTCTAACGGTTTGTTTCTCGAACGTAAGAAAACAGTAACATGCACTTTAAATATCAAATTTCTCCTAAATTCAAGCTCGGTATCTAAGTCTTTTTATCTATTTTTTTTTTTAATGTTGGGACAAATTTTTAACAAGTTTGATGTCTCACACTTGTAGAAAAACAGGCTTTTTTATTTTTAAGGAATGCGACTCAATTTGTGGGGGAGTTGTTTTATTTGTGTTTATCTTAGTTTAGACCTCTGTTTTCAGATAATGCATAAGTGTAAGATGACTGATTTCTGTGGTGATGTTCTCACCCCACTTCTCAATAAGGCTTTTTTTCCCCCTTCATGTTTACTTCAACTTAGTTCTTTTTTTCTTTTTTTCTTCTCAATTTTATCTCAGGCTCAGTCACGTCAATTTCGTTGTTGGTATCTTGTTTTACTGCTCTTTTTTATATTTCATTTCTTTTGATTAAAATTTGGATAATAAACAGAAGTAGCTTCTGTGACTGACCTGTGATTGTGTTAAATATTATTCCGTTTCTTACACTGTTCTGGTTTCATTCCTCATTTCCTGTCCCGTTTAGCTGCATTTGAATTCACACAATTTTTTTCCCGTCTCCAAAAAACGATTTCTTTTTTAGATCCGTTATGCCCTGGTAAAAATCTTGAAGCATAATTTTGTTTTATTTTCTTGCAGGATGAATGCTGCAGAGGCCTGTTTTATGTTGGCTGCCAGAAACTACGCTGATTTAGCAGCTGCCGTACGTGCGGGTTTTCATATTTTTTAGTCTATCACGAAAAAGCAAAGCTTAGGGAACATAACCTGTGTAACATTGGTCGATTCGAAGTATGATAAAGAAAATTAAAACTGGACGCTTTGCATGTGAGTAACTGAAGAAATATTTGACAACCAACAATTACTAAAAATAATATTTTGTATCTTCGCGAAAGCCGTAATTAAACGTTTTCAAAGAAATACACGCAAAAATAAAATGCAGAAGTTTGTATCAATTCTTTTTAGCAATCGATTGCAATTTCAATCCATAGACTTCCAAGAAATGCATTAAAGTTGTTTTGTAAGAGTGTATTGGTCACATCAGTCTCATTTTGTGGGCAATATTTATTCCATGATCTCGAAACAAATTACCCGATATTCTAACATTAAGTCACTACTATCCCTCAATCAACTCGGAACACCAACAACTGCGCTTTATTTTTATCTTTTTTGCTAAATATACGTTTTGCTAATTATCAATTTTTTTAATGATAAGGGCGAAATAAAAGGCACATTATTAGTCATAGAGCGTAAGTCGTAAACGCTGACCGCTGGCTAGCGATGGCTGTTTCGAGGGAACCCTGATTCAGTCTACACTCGGGGACTTCTAGGAATCTAATGTCAAAGACACCGAGGTTCGCCTTGATAAATATTTATCAGTGGCAGACCGAATATGTGTGATTCAAGAAAGAGATAACTCAAATGAGTATCTCTAAACTGGATCATTGTTTATCGTTTAGGATGTTATTGTTGATGATGTTGTTGTTGTTTTCCAGGACGAGCATACTATTCTTCGTTCGTGGGCAGTGCGCGACTTCGCCCCAAATGTTCCCCAGTACATTCAAATATTCCGTCCCGAAAACAAAGTGCACGTGGCCTTCGCAGGTGAGTCTCACGTCGACTCACGAAATATATATTTGCGCCTCTTATTTACGTTCTAATGGGCTACCATGTTGTTTCGTCCTCACCAACAGAACATGTGGTATGTGAGGATGAATTCAAGTATGCCCTTCTAGCCAACAACTGCCTCTGTCCCGGTGCGTCTACCTTGGTCACGCTTTTGCTGCATACCTCAAGAGGACAGTGAGTATCCCTCCGAGATTGTTCACTCCCAGCCTTGTCATTTTAGAGCGCTCACATAATGCGCTCTTTACCAAATATAGGTTGTTGCACTTAAAAAAACAAAACCTCCTGAAAGCCTCATCGGGGCAGCTGAGGGTTTGATGAAATATGTGACTTCTTCAGGGTCCCGCAGAAGCTAATGCTCCTAAGCCTCAGGACTGCTGCTAAAGTTTTGCTATGAGAGTTATTTACTTCTGGGCTTTGAAGAAGCTGCGTCTTTAACCCATCCGTTGGCTGCCCGTTTAACGTGAAACGTTCTTTGGCTAGGTGTTCGGCATTTCGTGAAGCCCAAAAGTGGAGCCTGGATAAAAACGTGGCCGCGAGGCTCGAAACTGATTGGTTAACAGGGAGGTCATGTTACCAGAGGGGTGTGCGAGGAGTAACTCGACCATTTATGCGCACTGAGGAAAAGGAGCTCGAGAGTATGGAAGGCTCTGGAACAGGCAGTATCGCTTCAATATAGGAAGAACTATCGAGTGTGCACATGGTACGCGTTCAACTATCCGAAGAAGATCGCCGTGAACAGAGGCGTCCGGCATCGGGAAACTCAGAGTATCGGTAAACGTTTGTGATGCAAGAACATTTCACGTATGCAACACAATTGCATAGATATTTGCCATAAATCTGCTGGCTTGCAGAAGGCTCCTGTTCAACTTCTTCCTTATGTATAATTTACCTCTGCAATGCATTTTGGCTCGTCGCTGATTGACTTCAAAACCCCGAATTCCTCAATTTCATCCAGAATATAGTTATTCTTTCGTTCGTTCTAATTTTATTTTTCTCTTAGGGAGGGCCAGACGTCGGCCGAAGAGTGGCACCGCCTGTACGGCAAGTGCTCCGGCAATGAGATCTATCATATCCGCCTCGGGGACAGCCGCTTCTTCGGCGAGTACGAGGGCAAGAGCTTCACCTACGCCTCCTTCCACTCGCACAGAAAGTAAGCGTTCGTTCTTTTCTTCTGTTTGTTTCTTTTTACGTCAAAATAAATGGTGCGTTTCTTTTTTTTTTTTTGCCATCGTTTATTTTTATATTTTTTTTTAAGTTGTACAAAGTTTTGGCATAACACGGCAAAATGCGCAAACAACGGTCCCGGTGAGTCAATTGTGCGACGCAGCGAAGCGCATAATTAATGTTAGCCGCCTCGGCGATTCCGAGGCGAAGCGCCAGCCAACGGATCCCCAGGTGACGGTTTCAAATCCTGGCCGAGGTGCCCGCAATCTGACGGAGGCTTATGGCGAAGAAGGCGCCATGTAACCGGGCTTTGCTGTTGTACGTCAAATTTTTGACGCGCCCTCCAGGGGGTCGAAAATAATCCTCACTCCTTAGCTGGGGCGTGCAAGATGCCCGTCGTTAATTTGGCATGTAAAGAAAAAATATTATTTTTCATGTTATTGATTTACAAAAAAGCACCCCCGAACGCACATTGTCACGTGCTTTGCTCTGACGCTTTGATTGGCCCACAGCTTTATTTTATCAAGCTATGTTTAATCAGAGTATAGTGTGAACGTTCTTTTATAAGTAAAAGAAATCAACACGCATAACAAAACATGTTTTGTAAAAATAAAAAGTCTTATTTTCGTTTATTTTGTTGAATATGTCATCACTTCTTCCCCAGAACCTGCATTTTCATGCTAATCCGCGCGCCGCTACAAAGGGCACAAAGTGCGCCTTTTATCTAAAGACAAAGGGTGCGCGACTTCTGATTTGGATCGAATAGCGCAGTTTCTAGTTTAAACACTGAGGAAAGTCTTGACTCTCTTTTGCACTGTGAAGGATATGAATAATGTAGCACTATTCGATTCGAAAGCCTCTTCGCGTACCCTACTGTACTTTGTTTCATCTTAACTCCAGACGCAGCCGGCGGTTCGAGCTAATGGGTCCGATCAGCCAGCGTTAAAAGCACACCGACATGGTGTTCGCGATGTTTCTTCAAGTGTTCTATCATCACTGAAGCAATCAGAAACGAAAAAGGTTCAATGACCTGTGCTTTTGACGCTGCTTGGTAGCTCCCATTAGCTGGCAGCGTAGGCTGCGTCTAGACTTCAACTGAAACGAAGCATATACATTTTATTCAGTTTGTCCCGTGATACCAACTGTAGCAATTCACGTCTCCAGTGTTTCTCCCACGGGCAAAATGGTACCCAGCTACTCGGCTGCTGACGCATGCGCAACTTACAATTACTCGGGGGAAAAAACGGTGGGAACGCTAGGCACGCCATTGATAGCTCACCAGACAAAGACGGAAGTTCAAATTTACTGATCTAAGCGACACGGTGTGGCGCCATTATCCACCTTGCGATGGGCTCCTGATTTGGCTTACGTGGTGATGCACCAAGCTCCCGTATTTTTCCATCGTTAATTATAGTGATGACGAGATGATTAGATAATAATTTTTTAACTGACTTCCTCGTATACCGCTCCGTCTAACAAACGGATTCTATTGACGACTTTATTCTAAACGTTAGGTTCGTGTTTCCGCTCGTCCTTTCATTGGTAATTACTTTCCCATCCTGTCGCAGATACGGGGTGGCCCTGGTGGGCGTGCAGACGGACGTGCACGGCCAGTGGCCCGTGCTGCTCAACCCGGGTCCGGCGTACATCATGAAGTCGTCGGACATCTGCTTCTACATGAACATCACCAAGGAGGAGAACAGCGCCTTCCTGCCGGCCGCCGGAGACGAAGTCAAGCCGCTCGACGGCTCCGACAAGACCGGCGACATCAAGGGCCGAGTCGGTCAGTTCCAGCTAGCAGAAACAACGCAATTCCTACGAGAAATCGATATTTCTACTGACGCTAGCGACTCGCCCGCATAGTTACAATTAGCGCAGGAGAGATGCGAGCGATAGGGGCCCCGAATTCGTCATGTGGGCTTGAAGGTAGGTAGGTCAGAGTGTGGGCTCCATGAAAGCTCCACACATTGTATTGCCGGGATGTACTCCAAGAGCTTTGTCCTGAAATTCAATATTGGCTGTGGTAACATTTCTTTTTTAAATAATATTATGGTCATTCTGGGCTAGCTACAAATTAGTGATGCCAGAAAACGTCGTTATTTCTGCTATAACGTCACCTGCCATCGCGTATAGAAACTACACTCAATAAGGCTTGTACCAGAAGTAGCTTTCTCTGCAAGCCCACCCTCGCTGAGGAAAAGCCCACCTACGGGACGTCCGTGTTTACTTTTTGTGTGCAAGCAAGATTTCCGGTTTTTCTTATTACCGGCTACCCCTTCGATTCTTTTTCCATCTATCTGCTAAGAACCTAAGTTATTACCATGATATTCTGTTGTGTACGATTCGAGTTTTTTGCGTGCTCACCGAGCTCGTCATCATCAAGAACGTTGTTTCTGGGTACTTAGATAAAAGCATTGAATAACCAAACGATACAAACAGTAAGGATATAATTTCCGCTTTGTTCTAGCATGAAGCCAGGAAAACCGCTAAAAGGGGCTAATCACAAAAATATAGAATTTCTAAGGCGCTTCTTTCACATGAATCGTGTGAGTCCAAGTCATTTTCTCGCCAGTATGTCTGGTGCCGTCTTTATAATCCGGTTACACTAGTGTAACAATCATCGAGTTCGATTTTTCCCGGAAAAGGATTAACATCAGCTATTTTATTAAAGCGACAAATCCTCCACAATACTACCCGTCTAGGAGCACATTTGATTGTAACCAGTTACATCAGGTCCTAAAAAATAAACCAATTGACATGGCTGAGAGCAGTGTTTTCTTCTTTTTTCATCACTCTTCTAGTACAATGCAATTCACTTATAACAAAATTGAGAAACCCCGAAAATGAAATCGTTAGAACCAATTATCGTGGTATCTAAAGGACTATGCGTCAAAAACGCATAGTTCTCTAGAAACTTATCGTTAAACGGTACATCGCTGTATGTGGTACCGGTATAAGCGGATTGCACTGTGATTGTACTCTGTCTTAGCCCACATTCGACCAAAGCGAGCGCTACAGTTCAGAAGCGGTTTCAGAAGTGCATCACGTGACCCTGTGTATCGCAAACACCCAACCGCAAAGGGTGTTCCGTGACGAGAACTTTTGGTAACGTAATGCACTATTGATGCTGGATTGCCTGGCTTGGCCCGTAGCACCCACCGCGGTTATATTTAAGGTAAGACGAAATACAATGGTTTTATGGTGGGCGAGAAAGCATTCCGTCGCCTATCTTGAGCACCGCATAAAGCTGTAGACGCTTCCTTCTTCTTTTGGAAATGCCACTGAAAGGTGTATACGAGTATAGTTGGAAAAAGACCTTTAGTCTATTTCTTTCTCAAATAAAGTAAACAATTAACTAAAAAACTGATTATGAAAAATAAAATTAACGTCACAAAAAGAGCGTTTGTTTTTCCCGCGAAATGTAGAGTGGAACTTTTTACTAAATTTAGCTGGGAAGATTTCCCGCTGAGCTTAACGGGAAGTTCACCACGTCGCTAGATAAGACGATGGGACGGGACGTCGCGGTGCCACAAGACACGTGTATTGCACGTTCGCAGGAGTTTGGCGGGAACCTAAGTATCTCTTTTAACACAAAAAAAAATTAGAAAAAAATTTAGCGGAAAACTTTATTTCACATTTTAACACCAATTCACTTTTCGCGCTAAATTTAGCAAAAAAAATGACGTCACATGACTTGATGTCACGTGACCTCAACGTAAATTCAGTTTTCTCGTTAAATTTATCAAGTGAAATGACGCCATATGACTCGATGTCACGTCACCTACACACGAATTCAGTTTACCCTGCTCGGGAAAATTGACACGTGACCGCCCGCAGCTCTCGTGTCTGTCTGCAGCTAATCGCATAATTAGACAACATAGTTGGTTCTGCATTAATGTTTGCTGTTTTCTCGTACGTCGTGATTGTGAAAGGGGTGAATTGCTACTTGCCTGTCTCTTATTTAGCTTTGTCTTTATCTTGACGCGTCCTGGGCGTCCGCAGACAGCACCAAGTCCCGGTTCGACTTCCGGGGCCGCAAGCAGCACCTGGACGTGCCCCGTCCCGAGGAGACCCGGGGTCGGTAGGCCCAGCATCGCGCCGGTGCCCGACCTGGGCCACAACGAGGACGCCCAGCTGGACAGCGAGGACGACGCCCTGGGAATAGAGGAGGAGAAGTACCTCGAGAACTCCTGGAACACGCCCGCAGAGGAGTCCGAGTTAGTACACACCAACGCGCTGTTGACAAAAAAGGCCGCGTTCGCCCACAACAGGTGGCCACTGCACTTGCGCAGAAACCAGATTTGAGCGAAAGGAAGCATCTGCGCATGCGCAGTGGCGACAGCAGCGCCACCGCAGTTGCGTGACGTCAGAGAGTTGAGTCAGTGCATACATTATTGTCCAGCAGACTTCGCCTGCATCCGCGACAGTGTACATTTCAAAGGAAGCTTCATACCAAAACGTACAGCATTGTCAGACAAAAAGGGAAAGAAAACAAAAAGAACACGCTTTCATAAGGTGTGGAGTTGGACCGGTTGGTTTAGCATAGCTTGCTTGAAAAATATCGCGAAAAAAAGACGGGACACTATACGGCCCCAGATTTTACGAGGGGCTTGATAACGATGCAATATAACTAGGGCTCCGTGTTTTCGGATAAATCCGAAAAACTCCAGAAAAACACCCGCCGGTAAAATTTTGGTCAATTCGGATTTATCCGATAAACTCCGAATGCTTATGTGCTAATGCCACCCCCCCCCCCTGCAAAAAAAAAAAAGTAAGACTTTTTTTTTTACAATTTGGTTAGCACGGAGTCAATGGTCCTGGGAAAATGGCACCATAATTATCTTTCAAATCTCAGACCGCTGTCAAAAGGGGTCTTGCCGCTTTTCTCGGCGAGGTTGATTCAGGGCAACAGGTCATTGTACATTCGGGTCACGACAAAAGCCACTCTTTTGGTTTCTAGTTTGAGCCATGCGATTTGTGATTTAGAGAAAGGAGAAGGTATGTTTTTGTAACAGTGAAAGCTATGGACTATAGAGATTGTATTAAATAGAGAAAAAGGACAGTTGAAACTCTCTATTACATCCTTAACCACTCCACCTCGCGCGGCCGCGGGCTAGATTGATGGAATAGGATGGGATGACTACGAGCTTTGTAGCGAGTGCCCCCGGGAGTTTATTGATTTTAAGGTATCGACGTTTATCGAAGCAACAGTTGTGTGCGACGTTTGTCGTGGGACAAATTAATATTGCCAATGGCAATGGCACGAACGTCAAATTCAACTGAAGAAATTTTAATCGATACAAGCGCGTTTTATTTTTTATCTGGCATACGTTTACATCCGGTTATTATTTACATATTTATTTTCAATAGCAAACACTGCGAAATTAAACTCCGAATTTCGGATAATGGGAATCAAACAAATATAAACTCCGATAAACTCCGAATCTTCGGCAAAAAATAAACTCCGAAAAACACCATCCGAATTTGACGAAAAATAAACTCCGAAAACACGGAGCCCTAGCTAAAATTCGTATCAAAGACCACACAAAGAAAACACTGAGGTTTTGCAGTAAAGCCCAAAAGACTATTAATATTTTTTTTAGTCAGTAACACGTACATTAGCCATTTATAATAGGTTGTACCACACGGCTATCAAGCCTCTTGTGAAAGTTAGTACCGTCAGATCGACCTCAGTGCGCTGCACGTCGGACTGAAGTTTTGGGATGTACTATATGGGACAAAGGGTGTAATGATACACCCTTTTTTTTCTGAGAGTGCATCGGCGCATGGCGTCAGCTGCGTCTGGACTTGAGGTCAAACAAAGCATAGAAGAAGGAGCCCACAAACACAGCGCTGCTGAAACTCTTACTCCTGCACGAAACAAGTAAACAAGAGAGAGTCAAGATGGAAACAAAACGGTTAACCCGATAAGCCAGCATGCCGAGACGTACTTACACTAACTTTCCGCATCTCTTGACAAAATCCACCTTGGCCGAGGCCACCGTCGGGGGCGCCGATCCACATGCCCGTTTTACAACTGGCCATAAAAAGAGCGTTCGGTAAAATACAAACAAAAAAAGTCAAAAACTGTTTTTATGTTACAAGTTGTTATTTAATGGGATATTTATTGAGGCAGGGGTACCAACGTTTTCCAAAGAAAACTCTTAAGGCAGCCCTGAAGGAACAAATCTCGCAAATCAACGATGCATTGCCGAGAACCAATGCGGGGCGCAAGTTCGTCTGCTTCTTTAGACGGGGAATGCGATGATGTCAGGACGCCGAGCTCTTATTGGCTGATCGAAAACGAGTAGTGGGTAGACCTCAAGGCATCTAGCATTGAGGTCTACCCAATATCCTGTTTAACCGATCAGCCAATCAGAGCTCGGCGTCGTTCTGACGTCACCACGACTGTTGCACAAGAAGCAGATGACTTGCTTTCCGCATACTTTGCCAGAGTTTAGCCCCAGTAGGTGGGATAAGGTTCTGGCGCCTCATAATTCACTGCCTTTTAAGTGAAAAGTTGGAAGCAAAAGAGAAAAAAATTATTTTGCTAAGGAAAGGTAGTCGTTTCACATCACAAGCAGGTTTCAGTTTTTCACCTAAAAACTTCAGTTTTTAAGTGGTATTACTGTGGATAACAAGAGGACGTAAAGCAGAAGCAGACGACGTTCGCGTTCACATCTGTTTACTATCGACAATGGCGCATTCGTTACAAACAGCCTTTAACCTACATTGTTTCTGTATAATCACGTATATAAAAGATCCCCTAACACGAATATAAATATATTATTTAAGGTCTACAAAGAATTATTCTTTATAACGAAGCATGTGAGTCGTTTTATTCGTGAAATACGTTCCCAGGACAATGTATCATTGTGATATCTTGAGCACCTCTCATGCCGTTATTGCTGTTTTCATTTTGATACCCTACATGAGGTACCAACGATAAAATTTGTACAAATATTATTTATAAGTAGTTGTTGTTTTTTGTTTTGTTCCAGAATTGTGAAGGGGTTTCCTCCCGTGACGCCTTACATTGGAGTTAGCCCCAAGCTATGCTACCTTTTGAGAGACAAGAAACCGCTCTGTTGCATGCAGCTGGCTCAGGTAAGCTATGGCCTCGCCGTTGTTTGAAACTTTGAACCCCTCATAGCGAGATGTTTTAGATCGCATACTACCGGAAGATAATGTATCGATCATTGAAATGAGCGGAACATTTAAAATGTCTATTTTTAAATGAATCCAACACAAGGAGGATTTTTGTTTTGGTTGCTTTTCTTTTTCGTCATAAGGTATCTTTAAAAAGGACTATATTAACTTCTGAAACATATTCGCAAAAAACTAATACAAGAAACTGTTGTGAACGGTGTTTATGTCCACATAAGATTTTGCACGCGGTTTGAAAAACGTGCTTGAACGTAGTTAACTAAAGCAGGGTACATGGTTTCGACACTTGAATACGCTGTTTATCAAATGATATAACAAAAAATTTTATAACTTGAATTTTATGTTTCTTAATACCCGGTCATTCAAATTTAAAAAAAATGGTTTCATGTTGCAAAAATGGTTTCCTCAATGAAGTACATCGTATGGGAGAGATAAGAGCGACACTTTGACGTTGGGTACCGGATCGCACGGTATTTTGTCGAGAGAACTGAAAAGTAATTCGTTCATCAGTATTGTACTTTTAACTAAATGTAACCGCGATTATTAAAAACACGCCGGTAGACTAGTTTTCCTTTTAACGTTTAACGTTTTTTGTTGTTTTTTGTGTGTGTGATTTTTTTTTGTAAGTGTCCGGCATGTTGTGAAGCCTGGAAGCGTGGCCGCAAGGCTCACACCGATTGGTTAGAGTAGGGAAGAGGCCAACCAGAAATATGCGTTTGCGTCAGGCGAGAATAAAGCCAGACCATTTAGACTATTAAGTGAGTGTCTTTGCATGTTACGGCAGATTACCGTGAGTTGGGGGCACTGGGAAGGAAAGCGTGGCGGCATCCGCCTTGCGTCCGGCAGACAGCATCTGAACACCCTGTTACATGTTTTTTTTAAAAACGGGTTAGCGTCGGTACCTCCGTTCCAGGAAATGCTGTCGAGTGTACATGCCACGCGTTAAGCCGGTCGCTAAGCTAAACTAACCGATGAAGAGCGCCGAGAGCTTAGACGTCACACGTGTCACTTGACATGTTACCCAGACATTTTCTACGCATTTTATATTAAAAACTGAAATCACGAATTGGCATTTAGAAATTTCAGCTCACGTCACATTTATATTGCAATAGGTGTATTCACTGGCGGCCATAGTTGAGCTCGCTGCTGCTGAGCACGTGCTGACGGCAAGCTTTAGAACGATTACAACACGCGCATTGCACACCATCAAGATTGTCTCTTTGGTAGATCATAAATGAGAACTCATCCCAAGCAAGGCTGTGGGCAGTCACCCAAATATGGCGTCCAGTGAATACCACCTACAAAAAAATGGTACAGTGCATCTACCAGTCGGCGTTCCACTCTTCTGACTTGCCGCCTGTTTCTCGCACCCCACCGGCTCCTCCAGCAATGCGACCACTGCGAGTTCCACAACGCCAAGCAGTACAACTGGCCGAACCGGTGCGTCATCCTGGCGGCCGACTTCGCCAGCAAGGGCATCTACAACTTCATCGTGCCTCTCCGGGCCCACTTCCACAGCCCCACCAGCCTCAGACCCATCGTGCTCCTCCTCGAACGGAGGTGAGGCCGCTGCTCTTCCTTCGCCAATCACTACCGCTGCCTGGAACGCGTATTCTTCGCTCCGCGCGCCGCGTCTTTATGCTGACCCCTCGATTTCCGCCTGATGACGTCACGAGCCTGGAATGCTGGAAGGTTGCAGAGCGTCGCGATCCTGGTGGTGGCCCAGCGGTTTTTCTGTGGACACGGCTGTCGCCTGTTCGGCTGTAGCGGTTGTAGCCAATATCACCTAGAAGACAAACCCTGCGCATGACGTCATCATTAGTGGATCCCCTCCTAGCATTCAGGTCTACCCACTATCCTTTCAATCAAAGCCAATCAGACTGCTCGACGTCGTTCTGACGTCACCGGAACTCCTGCGCGAAGAAGCAGACGACTTGCACTCCGCACTGGTCCGCGTTTGCGAAACAGGGCGTGAAGAGGAGACGAAAGCGTCTATCGTCTTCGGAGTGTCCCCGAACTTTGCTCAGCACCTTTGAACGCTGTCCTCTTCGGCACAAGGTAACGAGGGCATGCGCATGAGCAATCAGCCTGCGCAGGATGTGTCAGCCATTAAATTCCAAATCATCTCCGCGGTTTGAGTTCCTCCTTGTTTTTAAATGTGGGCTCTGCACTGGGACGCTGAGGCGGGAGAGACTCGTTGGCGTCAGCTCGCCGTTCCTCGCCCACACTTCTACAACCAACCGCTAGGATCGCGACTACCTGCAGCATTCCGCGCCTGCTCTTGTGACGTAGTCTCGTCATTTTGGGGGCATTCCAATGCATGGGCGTTGTAGGACGCTAAACACCCCCGTCGGGGTCAGTTTCTAGGCACCGTACTAATGTGTACACGCATGTTACCAAAAATTAGAAACCATGTATGGCACTGTGTTGCCTGTTCTGTCGTAGCGCTCTGAGTTGTCCGTTCTTCCACTGTTCTTGTCTTAAAGCGCAATCATGTTTTCTAATGCACAATACCAACACGCCCAACAGTCAGCCTGTATCGTTTTGTAGATAAAATTGGTTCATACGTGGATTTCTTTCTAACACAGACCCCATGCTGCCTTCCTTGATGCCATCTCCTGTTTTCCTCTGGTCTACTGGATGCAGGGCTCCATAGACGAGTGAGTCAAGTTATGCCGCATTAATTCTTAATATTCACGTCATTGTGGAAATGGAACTGGGAGCAAAGCTACACTTCGTCATTTCTCCTGTTTCAAACACAGGCGTGATAAAATTACCATGTTACACAGTATAAAAACAAAAAAAAATAAAAATTAACAACGTTTTTTGTTTTTTTTATGCGATATGGTAATTTTAACAGCGAGTATAAAACATTACAATGTCATTTAAAACATGTATTTTTTAAATTAAAAATTGGGATGTCTTGTGGTGTGACACAGGTTCTATTCTAACACTTGCTTTATTTACAATACTACCTGGCGTATAAAAATATCTGGTACCGATGTTTAGAGAAACATTTCTCTTGAAGACCGCACACTTGACGTATGCCAAACCGAAAGTTAAATCTGTTTGAACTTGATTTACATTAACTTCATGAAAGAAAAGTTGTAAATTTGGTCGAACGTACAACTGGTTTTACGCAAAAACACTTCACCTATGAAATATATAAAAAAGTTAGTTCGATAGCTAATACAAGTTCTTCTTAAACCAGACAGTTGAGTCTAAATCATTGCACAATATTGGTGCCGCTATGGCTATACCCTAAATGTTTCGGTTAAAAATCCATTCGTAAATCCTGAAAAATATTTGACTACAGTATTAATGTGACTAAATTATGATTGTCTTTTCACATTTATAGTGCATAGAAAAGAAGTGGCCGACAAAATTCTGAAATAATTGACCTTGTTTTTCAAGATGGAGAATTCTAGGAGGAACATTGAAAGCCGCACTTATTTGGCTTTATTGGCTTTATTTGGCTTTATTTGTTTCTTTATTTAGAACAGAAGTTTGGGAGGCTGGAGCAAAAGGCGACCAAAACCGCCTGACATGGCTCCACTCTCCGTTACAGCACTACAGCAGCAGAGCAACAATAGACATAATTACAGACATGCAACG
>JAZHYW010038933.1:0-22947 GCA_037355805.1 Ixodes ricinus | reverse complement strand
TTCTGCCGATTACCGTAACTCAAGTTTTCTTGAGATTCAGTTGCATACACGTCAAGAAACCCATGTTTCATTTCATGCATTCCACTATCAATAGGTTACCACGCCTTTAGTCAACGATAACTATGGGACTCGCAGCAAGCAAGCACCTCCACTACTTCACCACCATGCACACGGCTTTGTGATCGCCGACGGTGGCTGCATTCTAACTGTTCCAGTAAACCCAGCATTGTGCACAATGGAGTGTGTATCACTCTTACCCAGTGAGAAGTCGATAGTCCTCTAAATTGACAAAGGTAAAAGGAAGAAAATGCCGACACAAAGTAGACGAAAGACACAAACACAGCGCTGTGTTTGTGTGTCTTTAGTCTACTTGTCCTTGTTGTCTTTACGTGCTGTTGCATGCACCGACTAGCCCACCTTCAAACTCTATTAATATTGACAAAGCTTTCGTGAATGTTGTATTGTAATGGTACACCACAAAAAGTGTCGGAAAACTCTCGCAGTTGCCGATTTCTGTCCGCCTCTTTCAAAAGCTTGCTGGAGTGCTCTTGCAGAGACAAATCTTCCAATGTTTCCTTCAAGGCAGCATCTTTACATGCCTTCTTTTGAAGACCGAGCAAGTCGGGCAACAACTTGCTGGCTGTGACAGGCCACGACCGTCAATCGCTTCTTGGCAAGGTCATCACAAGACCACTCAACGTAAATCGGACTCGACCAGTCAATCGCTGGCATCTCGTAGACAAGCAAATCTAAAATGTCACTCGGAACCTAACGCTTGTTATTTTTCTCAAGTTATGGCATTTCGCGTGTGAAATAAATGTTGTTACGATACTTCACTGGGGTTGCAAGCACAGCGTGCTTGAGCTTTAAAAGCCCCCAAAAGAAAAAAAGTTTTTTTGTAACAGCGTGTTTAAGATGCGCGTAACAAAAATTAACTTAACGTGAAAAAAAAAAAAAAACACTTTTTTAGAGCAATATTGTTGGTGTGAGACACGAATTCGTAGGTAGTCACCTGCTCTCCACTTGTTTTCCCTCTCGACATTTTGGGCGCGTGGAGGAGAGGTGATCGGCTTGGGCATCACATTGAGGTGGAAAGAGTGTACGACTATCTCGTTGAGGTGGAAAGAGTGTATGACCATTCCGTGACGTCATGGACTTTGCACGCAGAATTTAAAATGAATCTCGCGCTGTCAATATTGCTCTAAAAAAGTTTTTTTTTTTTTTGTGTAAAGTTTATTTTCTGACACCGATTTTCCGTGTAATTGGGACGGACAGTCCAAATTACACTGTTAAAAAAAATATTTTCAGGGGCGTGACATGTACAAGGGGAAATTTATTTATTTATTACTTACGATATTGAAATAAAATTTTTACAGCTTATGATGCTTACTCTTCTCTTTATAAATATGGTGTTAGCTTTGATATTGTCAGTTTTTTAGGTTTGGTGCAATGTACATGGAGAAAAAAACATGTTTTAGTGCACACATGTGGCATGGCAACACATTTTAAAAAGCCTAGTAAAACAAACTAACTTGCTCCTTTTAATCCACTGAGTGCAAAGAACAAAAATAATGTGTGCGACGCTCTTTCATTTTAAAACAAATAAAAATAGCAAAAATGCAATTTCAAGGGGCTAACAAACATTTCTTAAACAATTCATAAATATAAACAATTGTACATTCTAACTGAACATAGGTAGTTGCATTCTACATATTCTAAAGTACATTCATGCCAAATTTGGTTATGATAGGAAAATAGTAAGTACATAAATTTTTGTCACAAACTGTAAAGAAGCACCAAAATTACGTAAAAAGAAAAACATGTTTGAATGTTACCAGAGATGTGTAGCTATACTCTTTTTGCAGTGGGAAACTTAATATCTCGTTAATAAATTGCTGTAAAAAATTAAGCTACAAAAGACTAGAGGAGACGGCTAGGTTTACTTGGCAACGGAGATAAGATGGCAAGCAACGTTACAACTTGAAGAGCCAAGCGAAGAAAAATGGCTCAAATTCATGCCATTCTGGGTTGCCTGGAGGTCTTCAAATGCGTATTTGACTAATTTTGTGATCATATCTGCCACTAATTATTTTTATACATCAAATATAAAGATGAAAAAACAATAAAACGTCAGAAAACCCAAAATCACACATTTTGCAAAATATTGCCATTTTTCGACCTACGTACATCTCCCCTTAATGGTGGATTGACACGACAAAACGGAACTGCAGATGGATTAATCACGTGACGACACGTCTGTGGTTTGTCCGTCTCATAGGCGCATCCACACGAGAGAGACGACGAGCAGACGCAAGTGAGGGCGTACCAAACCTGTTTGCCACTTCACAGTGCTACGAAACTACAACACTGCACCGTGGCATCGTTGTCCAAGAGAGAAATTGACGTTTGCTACTGCGATGAAGAATTCAGTACACCGCTGTTACGCACAGAGCGAGACAGAACACCGTGAAAGGCTTCGCACGAAGCGCCACTTGCTTTACTAACCCAAGGCATGACAGTGACACAGGCATGCTTCCTGCTAGAGAAGGCTTCGGCGTAGACGCGACAAAGTTCCGGGCTTGCGGAGGGGCCTTTGGAGATGCCTTATGCACTCTGTGCCTGTGCACAATGCTCAAGTACACCACAGCCACAAGAAAGGTTTTGCTCGGTGAAAGGCTCAATGGACGGACAAGAATTATCGTGGTGTGCTAGACGAGTTTAGACGGAAGCTTCTTAAAACGCACCCGGAGGAGTAGCGGAACCTGCATCGCGTCAGCCGGACAAAGTTTATGCATTTTCTTTCACGCTGTGGAACTAAGAGTCGTGCGACAAAATGAACCAGCGAAACGCACAAAACACAACGGTGCGCCATTTTTATTTCAATCGTCGTGAAAAAACAAAACAAAAAAACAAACAAGAAAACATTGTACTGTTACCAGACTTAACGCCTTTCGAGTTAATCTCCCGCCGAAACTCCGCCAGTGAAAGAGTGGAAAAGGTGCTCCTACTTTATCAGTACGCGTATGTGGACGAGATGCGGATTGCAGGAATCGGTGATGCGACGATCAGTCAAAAAGTTAGTCAAATTAAAGAACCGTTTTTAAATAATCTTAAATGTCTCAGTATTATGTTTACTTTTACTGAGTTAGTTTATTACTTAGCTTTCAATAAACCACAGTTTCTCATATTGAACCTTTTTTTTTTTTTCTCGAGTTATAACATCCAAAAGTCCACGCTAATACATGTGGAACAGTCTGTTGGATCTGATGTAATTAAAAAACGTAAGTTAAGAACTGCACGAAAGAATGTGAATTTAAAACAGATAATGAAGTATAAATAGCGTATTATCTTCTCGCGCAATGAAAATGGAATCGCGTTAAATAATGAAAATGACGACACTAAATCAGAAAGCACCTCTCCATATTCCAGAAACTGCATATTGACAGACTTGGCTTTCTCTCACTCGTGGGCGGCAGTGGCTTTGCCGCCCACTGCTCCGATTGACCGCTCGATTACGTCGCAGGATGATGATTAGATTTGCTTGCGCACATGGCTGCAGACCGTCAGACTCAGCAGGCCTGCACACCGCCACCTATACCCCAACTGCCGCCACTCTTTCAAACAAGGAGAGCAGAGACGTCTAGTAGATGCTGCTGGCCAGTGCAGGGAAAGTGAGAGGGGGGCTGAGGAGAATCTAATTTCGGCACAGATGCTTAATGACTTCGCTTACGTGTGGAAATGCTGAAAGCATGACGCACGCACTACGCGAGCAGCTTTTAGTCAGCTGGAACCGTGGAGCCGCCATGGCGTCGGGGAAGCGTGCTTCGTCTCGCACCTCCGGGGGCCCGGAGCTCGATTCCCACCCAGACCGACAATGTATGAAATCTTCGTTTGACAGCCATTAATTTTCATTGTTTACAGGAACCTCCCAGATAGAATTTTTACATGTTTTACTTTTGCGCTGCACCGCCTGCAGTTCATGCATTTGGCCCCTGAGGCTAACGATGACGCTGTTGCTAGGGAGCCACATGTCCCCTCGCGAGGCTTCGCTCCATGGAACAGTTGATGTTTTTGCACTAATAAACAGATGCGTACAAATGCGCAGCAGTTCTCTCTGAAGGCCGTGACTGGGAGAGAGCAGAAAGCCGAGAGGACTTTTCTTTCACTGCTCAATACTTGCTCACGCCATGGCTTGCTTTATCTTTGCCTCTTCACTCACTCCCCGCCTTTCCTTCCCCACTTTTTGTTTTTATCATTGCGGCGTGGCGCCACTCACAGGGTCGCAAAGGAGAGCCTCCACAAAGTGCATTCTGTCGGCACATCTGAACTAAGAAAGTGTCAGCGAGAGCCACGTAAATGCCTGCTCACTCAGAGTGGACACGCGTTTGATCGAAGTGCTGGATTTGCGCTGTTGGACCGCAAATTGGTAAGCAGTTTGGGACAGTCGATGCTGACGTGACACTCGGCAAGGAAGGCTGGACTGGCATCACATAGCTCCCGCAAGCTGTTCTAGCTCGACAGTGTGGACGTACCCTCATGTCGGAATAAAAATGTCATGCTAATTACAAAGCGTGCATACAATTACATTCCCCTTGATTCAATTTGTTCCAACATCAATCAGCCCTGGAATAACAAAGGACTAAAAATGTTTCGTAATAAGAAAAAGACTATTCCAAAAAGGAAAAACAATCCAATTCTGATTCATTGTGGGCGAGATACTCTATCTGCGAAAAAGAATATATTGCCTGTCTCAGAAGACTCAAAGAAAAGGTACTTTAATTGTGATTTACCTGCTTTACTTAAAAATAAGCCAACTTACTTCTGGAAAAATTTGTCGTCAACCGAGTCTCATGATAAGTTATCCCTTATTTGTGATTCTGGCCAACCCATACACTACGCTAGTTGCCCAACAGGGAATCAGTACTTTCTTTACGTCAGTTTTCACAAGTGAGGACCTAAGTGATATTCTGTTTGTACCAGAGCTAGACTACCGTTTTAATGCGAATAGCATTCTTTGGATACTCCACGCACTTTTCGTCTATCTATGTATCTATCTGGCTATCTAACCTCTTACGCCGCGGGTCGATAAATAAATAAAAAGACCGGCGCCGGCTGGGATTCGAACCGTTGACCCTTTGATCAGCAGGCAGACGCGCTAACCACAGAGCTATGAAGGCAGTCATTCAACGCACTCTAAACGGTTGTTTATATCTTTACCATAGGACGCGCTTACAGCGCTGTCACAGCTACCGGTGCACGCGCGTTCCATGCACCCTCTCCCGCGCTCGGGAGAGGGTGATGTAGCGGCCGTGCTCAGCCTCACGAGAGCGGAATGAGCCCTCGTGCATGGAACGCGCGCGCACCGGTAGCTGTGGACAGCGCTGTAAAGCGCGTCCTATGGTAAAGGTATAAACAACCGTTTAGAGTACCGTTGGTTGAGACTAGCTGAGACGCCAGAAAGTCTGGTCGGTACCATTTTGAGTGTTTGTGCGTATGGCGCGTGCTTTGCTCGCCTTCCTAAGTGACACAAACGCACGTGCTGGGCTGCGGAGATCGTGCGCAGGGCTGTGAAAGTGTCAACAAATTTAGAATCGCCTCAAGAGTGGGCTGGCGTATCTAGAGTGTGCCGGCCACCTGACGAACGCGCATAACTCCGCACCGTTTGATGCTATTCGCATTAACGTAGATAATCATTCCCAAAGGATGGGTTCTGCTGATTTTTTATGGAACCCATTTCAATCTTGCCTGCAGGAATTCTAAGACTCATCAATAACCTTAAAATCTGAACATCTGAGGGCATTGACAAGATTGCCTCTAACATAATGCGTGATACTGCTAAGGTATCATCAAATTACCTTGCTTACTTTTTCGTAATCATTATCTACTGGATTCATCACTTCTGACTGGAAAATCGGGAAGATGGTTCCAGTTTTAAAAGTGCTAGTGAAAGCTCACCAAGCAATTACCAACCCATCCCATTAACAAGTGCTGTTCACAGCTATTGAAACATGTTATTTTTTCAAATGTCCTTATCCCATCTTGAACAAAGCAACTTTGTATACAAATACCAGTACGGATATCGTAAGGGATTCTCATGCGACAACCAACTCCTTGAATTCACACACAAAATACATAGTAACATGAACCTAAGCACCCAGACCAACGCCATTTCCTTGGATTTCTCCAAAGCATTTGACCACGTGCCGCATTGCCGTTTAAAGGGGCATCAAGTCAGTTTTGAAAAAAGGCCATTTCGATCTTATATTGTTTAAAAGGTGTTAGTTCCCACATATACCAAGCCATTTATTACAAAACTCTATATTCATCTCAGGGCAATAGAAAAACATGTGGACTCTTTTTCTCGCGGACTAGTGTGTGGACCAATGAAAGCCCTACGATACCGCGCAGATTTGGAATGATTTTTATTATAACTCGTTTCGAAGAGTCTGATAGGTCAGCATTCGGATAAGAGTCCTATTTTTTCCGCGGGCAAAGCCATCGCTTGCAACTTGACAACAAGCGCCCTTTGTCGACCACTTCACTCTGAAGAAAATTCTTCCCAAAAGAGGGTGTGTCGCGATCTTTGAACGCGCTTTTAACGAGGAAATAAGCTACGCACGGTTGTGGTTTCGGGTTTGTTGGGATGCTTAGAGCGTCTAGATTGAGTTGTCCCCACAAAAGAACGATCTCAAAGTTCGACTTCAGTGTCCCTTTAATATCTAAGCTCTCCTCACTTCGCATTGACGACTTGACTCTTTTCTGGATCCGGAACTTTCTCTCCTTAAAACAGCGGTTCACCACAGCACATGATTTTTACTCAGAGCTTGCCTATGTAACCTCCAAGGTGGCGCAGGGTACTGTCCTTGGCCCTCTTGTATTTCTAATATACATTAATGGTCTTCCGCAGTCACTAACATCCTTTTGTCGACGATTGTGTACTGTACAGAAAGATCAACAACCCTGACAACTACCTACATCTACAAAGTTAACTGGTGCCACAAATGGCAAACGACCCTTAACACAGCAAAATGTAAACTTGTTTCCTTCACCCGTAAACACACAAATTCAGACTTTGCATATGCACTCAACAATTCCTCCATCACCGCTGTTTCTGCTTATCAGTAACTCGCTGTTGAACTAACTTCTGATCTTTCTTGGGTTTCCCACATTAAGGGAAACACAACCTAGAGATCGCAAGTTTTTCGAAAAAAACACGTTTTTGAAAATCGGTTTTATTATCATCTACAACTCATAAAGAATGCTCTCACAAACTTTTTTATTCTCGTGCGTAAAGTATTTACTCCGAATAAATTATTTTCGATACGTCGGCGGCCGCGCGCGCTGGCCAGGGAAACGCTTGCAGCACACCCGCGCGTTTGCCGATTTCAAAGCGCGCTAGCCAGCTCGTTGGCTAGGCCTAGTGTGGCGTGGGACCCCTCGTTGGAAAGAGCAGTTCTTTCACGCCCCGGCTTATTGTTCAACGCTGTCCATTCAGGCGAGAGAACCCCCACGAAAACATCTTTCGGAAAAAGCTATGAAACGCTGTAGACGCTCCTATTGGGCAGCTCGACGAATACGGAGCTCCGATTCGCTCGGACAAGCCACGTGACTAAAAAGACACTCGCTCGCGCGCGTGATCGCCTGCCGAGTTCAGTTGTTTCGTTTTCTACCAGCGTAGCGCGCCCTTGCTTACTTTACGGTTTTCAAGTTTATCGATACGATGCCGGCGGTCAATGGCAGGAAGTCGTTTACGTTTGGTTGCTCGGAAGCGTTAAGCGTGGAAAACCGAGAGGCATTGAAGGAGGTCGACCTCGCAAAAATCACTGCACCGCCGTCTCGGAGTCGTCGGAACAGTGCCGTCTTCAAGCCCGTCACCGTCTCCTGGCCTCATAGCCGCCTGAAGACTCGGACTGCGCGGGACAATCGAGGGCTTTGTCGCCGCTTCCAACTCCTGACACCCCAAAGGAAGATGAGCTGACCGCGATTGAGTGCAAGACGGAAATGCTACAACGGGATGAGTGCTCCGGAGAGCCGCTAGGCCTAGGTGACAGCCGTGACAGCGCGAACTCAAAGGCTACCGCTTGCTCGAAGTTTCTTATGCCAAGGCTTTGGTAGGAGCTTTGCTGTGCCCAGAGTGTGCCAGGTCTTGCCCGGAGCCAAAGGAAAGTGGCAAAGGTGCGCTCCTCGAGTTTATCGTCGAGTGCCCGTCGTGTGGAGAGGTGGCGGCGCACCGCACTCGTCGAACATCGGCGACACTCGCCGAAATGAACTTTCCGCGCGTATAGGGGACTAGCCGCGCGGGACTGCGGCGTTGGTTTCACCAAGTTGCCAAACGTCTTTTCTGGCATGAATGTACCTCCACCGATGTGCCTGAAGTCTTCCCAGAAGATAGCATCAAAAGTGCACGACGCAGCTACGAAGGCCGCCAGCAAAGTGATGCAGAGCGCGGTGCAGTCCGTACATAAAGCAGAGAAGTCCGGAGACGACAAACTTTTGGACGTGTGCATTTCGTGCACACGTTCAATATCATCTGAACGCTCCAGGACCTATGGTCCTGGGGCGTCTTAAGATGATATAGTAAGCACTGTTTTCAGCCGAACACTGTTTGAACTTTCAAACACATTTTCTCAGTTTGCCATTTTGAACACTTTTCCATGTTTGATAAACTATAATTTTTTAGAGTTTGAACTGAGACTTTTGAAGTGTTGTTTCTGGAGTAAAATTTACTGAAGAATTTAGTAAGGTACTTTGTTTTTAATCATTTTCAGTTGTTCGCCAAGGAAAAGTTGATTTTGAGAAAAAGTCATGAGACAAAATGAAACCACTTTTAAAATTCCCGTTTTCATGCTGAGGCTTGCTATATTAAATATTGCTACATACCTTACTTTGTTCATCACTTATTGAACAATACATATATGCAAAAAAGTTGTAATTTTTCTTCTTTTTTTTTTGTGAATGATAGATTTTTTTTCATTGGTGTTGCATCAATCTTTTTTTTTTATGACAATTTCACCATAACTTGGCACAAAATCTTCCTTGTTGGTTGAAATTTTGCATGCCCTCCCAAGTTTGCATAACTAACATATGGTAAAAGTTTAATTGCAATCGGCAAAGTATTTAAAAAGTAGACCCTGTAGGCCGTGCCTCCCCTTTAACATGATAACCGCTAAAGCATCCCGTACCCTGAGTTACTTGAAATGCAATCTGAAATCTGCACCCTCTCATTTCCGCCAATTATCCTTTGAAACCTATGTTCGCCCAAAAATAAAGTATGACTTCGCTATCTAGACCCCTTACCAAACCTACCTTATTAATCAAATTGAATCCATTCAAAACCGAGCTGCCCACTTCATTTCTTCATCATCATATCTGCTTCGACAGCGTGTCACTAATAACGCAGAATTATTCTATCTCTCTACTGGAAACTCGACGTAACATTTCTCTTTACGCTTGATTCACTCAATTATGCCACAGCCCCGGTGGATTTGTTTCTTGCATCTGGAACCCCTGAACAAGGGATCACGCGACTTTAACACTAAGAGTTTTAAACACATCTTTGAGAGATCATGGTCATTCGACACTTCTTTCCCTGCCACGTGCCATCAAGCTCTAGAATGATGTTCCCGAGGCCTTGTTTGAGTTTCGATCCAACACTTTTTCGTTCGAGTTAACCACATATATTTTAGCTAACCACATATATTTTAGCTAATCCAAACAAAAAGTGATCACGAATAGAAAACAAGTTTGTAGGCGACACAAGTCACCTAGCAGGAGACAAACCAACCAACCGTAACCCGCATATAATGCTAGGCAAAGCAAAATTAAAAAAAAAAAAGAAGCAGCTTTGGTATTTTGTTTTGCGTGGCATCGAACGACGGCATTAAGAATGAACAGGCCGCAGTCGGTGTTTAAAGAGATTGTCCGGTCGCAAACGGAATTACTCAAGTTTTGGCGCTCGTTATGTCAAGGGAGCCTTCATGTAGACAAACGGCATTTTTTATTTTGATATATGATCTCCTCTTATTAATTAAACCTTTCATGAGCGTATGCATGAAACTGCACCCTGAATTTCGCCAGTGTCAATGGCTGACATTTGTAGCTGCTGTGTGAAGTCACAAAACACAAAAGTTTTTTCGGATGGTCAGGATAACAAGCGTTGGTCAATTAATGTCTTGTATTTTCTTTGAAATTACATAGTCTACTAGGCTGCACCCTACTGAAATACGGTTCTTTTAATGCAGTTCCCAAGCGCGTGAAAAGGTCACAAGCCCTTTTAGCAGGATATTACTTGCAAAGCAGCCTTGATAAGCTCACGCAAACGTATGCCGTTTTGCTTGCAAACACAACTACGCAGACGTCACCTCCGATTGAAATCGTGAAAATTCCGAAAGCAAGAGCCCCCCAACTTCACTGCTAATTTCACATTTCTGCGCCGTTCCGGGAAAGCGCCCCTCCCCGCTCCGCACCCATATCACGCGCCGCGCTGACCGCGCTCAGGCAACACTGGCGTATGCGAGTTCAGTCCAAGAATTCAATCCAATCCAATCCTACTTTGTAGCCCGATCAGCCCGGTCACTCACGCGCTCATTGTCGCTTTGTTTTGGGGGTGTCAGGTCGGCTATGCATTCTTACACAGTGGCAAAGAAAATCGAGGTCGTCCAATGGCATTGTAGAAAATGGGAAGAATGTACACCAGGCAGTCTCGAAACACATCAAGCTCGACCGGATACGGGAATGGGACAAGAATTTTGACAATTTGCTACAGTCAAGCTACGGGAAAACCAAAGTTTGACGAAAGCTAGAATGTGACGCGCCGGTGTTCAGTGAATACATGGACGACGCGCTCTGTGAATACCTGGAGCGCGAAAGAAGTGCAGAATGAGTCATTAGCAATCAGCTTCTTTTTAAAGAGGCTGTCAAAATAGCCAACGGCATGCAGTGTGGGAAACATCGCGGGATGCTGCAAACGTTTTCTTGCGGCCGACTCTGAGGAGTCTTTTGGTGGTTTTGGAAGTGATTAACACAGCAGTGAGAAATCTTTGGCCTAATAAAGTCTATGTTCTCAGAGATAAATAAAATATTAAATATCTGTGCACTGCGCTTTTTTTTCTTTTTCTGGCAGAAAAAGTTTGTCGTCGCCATCTTGAATTTTGGTGCCGTTCTGGGATAGCGCCCCCACTTTGCAGGTAATTTTGACTTGCGTCGGGGGGCGCTTGCTCGGAATTTTACGGTAGAGGCGCTTGCAAAGCAAAGGATGCAGATTTTCGCCCCTGAAGCGGCACCTAGGTACACGCAGGTCAGCATTTGGGTACACATATCGGCGGGTCCACTGGATCGGTGATGAGACTGCGGGTCGTCCCCTCGGAAGCAATGTCCGCAGGTCGAACGCAAACAGCGAATCGTTCAAATGCATGTCGTGATTTGACTTGGACTGAGCTTGGTGAATCGTAGCCACGCTCCATTTTCTACACGCGGGTCAAACAGAATCGGGCTGCACACCTGCTAAATACAACTTTTTGTGTCGTTTGCAGGTGGCCCAGCTGCTGGTTTCGGTTTCGCTGCATAATCAAATTGATTGATCCGATTTGGGTGAGGAGTGAGTGGACGTAGTTTAATATCGTTGGCACAGCATCACACCTCAGCTATACGAGCCTTCTGTCCGCTTAGACCTCAGCTCGTAGCTCTCTTCTGTGAGATGATTGCAGCATAAGCGGGATCTCGATCTTGACGGGAACTCGGTCCCTACGCACGGCAACGATCCCTTTGCTCGTCACTGCACGTCTCGCGGAGAAAGTGTGGAACGTCACAGTCTTGGCTCGCATGTTCTGCCCGGTGGTTGTGGCACCCAACCGCACACGAAAAATCTCACCCATCCACTAAACAAGCTGAGCACAACAACAAAAACTAAGCACTCTGCGGCGTTCACACACGCAGGCAAACGATGAGGCGGGAATGCTCCCTTTGTGTTGTACGACGTAAGAGCTTCAGTATGGCCAACAAAAGCAGCGTTTACAGCTAGAATGCGATGGAGCAGCATAAATTCAATTACTCATGCAGAGGGGCATATAAAATTCAGATACTGCGCATACGATGCGTCTCGAGGCAATAACAATGATATTCAATTGTTTTCTCGAATACAAAATTTGACCGGACAATCCCTTTAAGGGGAATGAAAGAAAAAGCAACACCAGTCGTGTATAAACAGAGCTGAAGGCCTTTGAAGAGCGTGTTTAATTTATTTGCGCTTTTTTTTTATACACAAATTTGTTTGTTTTTTTGGGGTTGGCAGAAAAATTAAAACAAAACAACGGACTAATGTGTCTTCATATACCAAATCAATATAAAAATACAGTTTTCAGTTTACCCAATAAACTCAGTCAAATGAGAAAAATGCAAACCCATCGCGGAGCAAAACTGCAACTATACGGCACAAAAAAAAAGAAAAAGAAAAGTTGCGGACGGCACAAACGCTTTCGGCGTTCAAAGACTCAAAATCAAGAGTATGGGCGTAACATAGCAGACAACATATGTTTGTAAGCAACGAAGCTGCTGAGAAAGAGTCGAAAACATAAAAAAACGAAGCAATAATAAAAATGAACAGCCCAATGGCTCTAAAATAAACTGAACAAAAAAGACAAACAGAAAGGCGGCAGTGAAGAAAAGGACTACAGCAGCGACTGAACCAAACAAAATGGTGAAGTAAAATTTGGAAAGGCTGACTGAGTAGGCGAGACCGTCCTCCAAGTGCTTGCATTTGTCGTACGTAAAGGAAGTTAGCCATCAACTGAACAATTGGAAACGAGTTTCAATTTTATCCACGCAATAATGCTCTCTTTTTGTCGCATGTGTAAGAAGTGGCAAGCAATCTTTCAAACCCTGATTTGTTTTTCTTTTTTTTTGTGAATTAAGCGTACGTGTACATTCGTTTTGGTAATGACCTCGGATCTTATACGTACAATCGCTTTTACGCAGCATATTGACATCGCGGATATTGTGATAGGTTTTCTGCTGCCTTTTATTGTTGTACTTGGTGATGGTGTTCGCAGGATTATATACTCCGTTCACCCTCAAGCTGACACTAGAAGCTCCGCCTACAGCGTGAGCTTTCTGCCCTCGCTAACACAGGTGTGAACGCTTAGGCACGCGCCACTGAAGCACTGCGGAAGCCGGCGAGCTCGCGCTCAAGGCGGAGCTTGCTAGTCACAGCTCCACAAGACGGCTATGAGCGAGACGTTCATGAAAACGGTAATGTCAGCACCAAAGGTAAGACGTATTGATTGATTGGAAGACTAGAGCCAAGCCGTAGCTGTAGCCAAGTTCTGAGAGTTCTAGAAGTATTTCAAGGAACACCGGAAAGATAGACACATGTTTTGCATGCCTTCCATAAACTGTGACATCACGATGTTTTCCAGACTAAAAAAAGAAAAACAGAACTTTGCGCCAAGAAAAACATTTGGTGGAAAGAACACATCCTTTACTGAAGAAATGATAAATCATTTTTAACAATCGAGGCGGGGAAAAAATATGTTGCTATGCTTTTCGTTGGTTCCCTCGAGCGCAGATAGGCAAAGCCAATGAATTCCGACAAGTACCGTATTTACTCGCGTAATCCTCGCACTCGCGTAATACTCGCACCCCTAATGTGAGCCACAAAAATTTGGATTTTCTTTTTCCTCGCGTCATCTTCGCACCCCCAAAACTGCAGCGGCGAAAGTCGCCTGCTCGCGAAACCCGCATGATGCACGCGCTCTCCACCACCCGCATTTTCTGGCGCTGCGCTGCTCCGTTTGGAGCGGCGCAACGCCGTTTAATGCTCCACGCGCGCGCATCGAGGAACTCTAGCGTTCTAGGCAGCCTAGCGCCATCTCTTAAGACGCTAGTAACACTGTCGTTGAGCCGGTTTAGCGTGCGCGCGTAACTAGACGGCGTTCGCGCAGCCCATGGTCGTCGAGAAATCGGGAGGTGACGACAAGGGGCAATGACCCGCGATAGCTGGACTGACCGCTCATTCGCTCATTCACACTGGAAGTGGATCCACGTTCGCAAAGCGGTTGCGCAACGCGGTTGTATAAAGATCCAGTACAATTGCACGCGCATTTGATGTCATCGAGTGCGCGTGCAATTGTACTGGATCTTTATGCAACCGCGTTCGCAACCGCTTTGCGAACTGCAGATTTCGGACTGAGGTCGTTATCAGCGACGTAGGTAAGTCTTAACTCAGACTGTGTTTGTAAACAAATCTTGCTTTGTGTTGAACCTGCGGTTTTATTGTTAAGGTAAGCCCCGTATTGGTAGTTCTCAAACCTTGTAGGTAGCTGCCGGCGCAAAAACCCAATTAACAGCCAGTTTTTTTTTTTTCTTTTTTAGAGTTTTACGCTTTTGCGAGAAATTTTTTCCGCGTAATTTTTGCACCCCCAACTTTCCATCAATTTTCCCCCAAAAAACTGCCAGGATTATGCAAGTAAATACGGTATGTCTGCTAGCGGAGATTCCAAGCTCGCCAGGGGCCCATGCTCATGGGATTTTCCAGTGTTGGTCTCCAAGGTGGTTAAAATCATGGCGCACCGCGCATTCACGAGGGCACTCATCAAACCACTCTCGCATAGGCGCCGCGGGGCAGCTCATGCAGTTGCCGCGGGGTAGATCGGGATCTCGAATTCGGCTCCCGACATGCCGCTTTCTCCCTAGCCACTGGATGGCATTGCAGGCGCTCCATGGCGGGCGAGGAGAAACCTCCTCGCCCATCGATCGATATAGTCGGGTAACCGGGAGGCAAAAGTCTCCTAGGACTCCGGCCGGGCTCAAGATAGCAAGTGCAAGCAACTGCTCAGGCAATAGCGGGACACAAACCCTCTTTGTCTTTAGCTTTGGGCTTAACGTGCATTTGTAAATATTTGTGTAATGTCGCATGTATTTGTAGTTTAGATTGAGTGTTTTGTAGCGTTGTGTTTTATGTACCAAAAACGGGGAGCGGAATCCCGCTCCCGTGAAAGAACCAGGCTGGACTCGGGTTGTTGACGGACCACGTGGGAAATGGCAAATCGGCGGCGGTAGCGCGAATTCTTACAAATGGCGCATCAACGTTGGGGCAGGCGAGCCGTAATTACGGTCGCAACATCCGTCGACGACACCGCGTGAAAGTTCACACGGGGTGGTCCCCTGGTTGGCGGGTCTATACCGCGGCACTGCGAAAGTGGAAGGGTACGTCCAAACAAATGTTTGAGATGGCCACGGGTAATTTCGCCCTCACGGATTTAATGTTTTTGGCCGACGTCGCGACGTCGACGGGGCTGGCGGAGCGGAACGCCAGGGCGATGACCGCAGCGCTCAGTCCGGACACGCCGACGGTGTCGCCAGTGGTGTCTATGCCGCAAAGCATGGAGACGTCCCGTGAATCCACGGCGTTGGTTGCAGCGTTCGCGCACGCCTTACAGAGCATGCAGAGGGAAACGCTGACCGCCAAAACCCTCATCCGTATTCCGGTGCCGGAGTACAGCGGACACAGCGATCGAGCTATGAGCGCCACTGACTTCTTGCTGGCAATCCAGCGATATCGGAAGGCTACAGGCCTGACCGAGAAGGAGACGCTAGGCAGGGTTCTGCCGATGGCTCTCGTTGGCCCGGCGGCCAGGTGGCATCGCTTTGTGGGCGAAGTCAGCCGGAACACTCGACGAGTTCACGGTCCTCTTCCGACAAGAATTCTTGCCGGCAGACTACCTGCCAAGAATGCGCAGGGCAACTGGGGAAAGAACGCAGGCTCCCGCTGAGCCCTTCGCGGAGTACCTGCAGCCAATGCAGGAACTCTTGCAGATTGCCGATCCGAATGCAACGAACCAGGAGCAGGTCGAGCGGGTGGTGAGGCAGGCGCATCCCACCTTTTCGCGGTATCTGCGTGGGCGCCCATCCGGAAGTCTGAGTGAGCTCGCACAGGAGGCGCACAGGGTTCAGGCTGACATCACTAGCGGAGCGCAGGTACCACCTTCCCCCAGCACCGGCCGACACGCTCGAACCCCGATGCGCTTGGCACGGGCCAGTGCCACGTGGGTATCGACGGGGGAGGCCGCAATGGCGGCGGCCAGCGGTGAGCTGAGCGGAAATCCCTGGGAGCTCACGGACGACGCCTTGGAGCCAGGATCGCGCCTAGGAAGGAGCGCGGCCGTCCATGCGACGGAATCCCGGCCGACTGGCGCACCACGGATCGCCGCAGCACAGGAGCAGACTGCCGCCGACCCGCTGCCACAAAGGGGTGAGCGCATCGGACGTCCCACTGGGGAGAATCCTATCCCAGGTTGGCGAGGCCGCTGCTTTCAGTGCCACGAAATCGGGCACTATAGGCACGACTGCACAAGGGAGATTACGGGAAACGGAGGAGGCCGCCGATAAAGTTATCGGCGGCGAAACAGACCAACGAGCGGGTCCCCGACACCCCATCGACGGTGTGCGTGCCGACGGCGTATCGAGTCAAAACAGCGACACGCACCGCGGCCCCACTTCTTTCACTGACAGTGGCGGGAAAGGAGTTCGCAGCTCTTCTGGATAGCGGGGCTAGTGCGTCGCTAATTGGGGACGAGGTCCTCAGGCATCTCCAACAGAAGTCCGTTCGGGTGAGGCATGGGGAGACCACTTTCCAGTTGGCTTGTGGGTCGACGACTTCGAGGGGAGCAGTGCGTCTCGTGGTATGTTGGAATCAACGCGCACAGAGACAGCGGTTCGTCCATTTGGCCGGGCTGACTGTGCCCATCATTCTTGGACGGGATTTCCTGGCCAACACCGGCATCATCATTGACGTGACAAGTGGCGGGTACCGAGAGGGGGCACAGGCACCCGTTTCAAGTTTCCGAGAAAGTTCTATGGGGACCGTAGCAGCAGCGCTGGGAAAAGCGACAGAACAGGAAAGAACCGACCGCGACGACGCCATGAGTCAGCCAACTCCGAGCTCCGTCGCGCACTGCGACGCAATGAGCCACCCGTTGGCCAATGCCGATGGACTGTCCCGACCAGAGCGAGAGAGGTTGGCGGCTTTGCTGCACAACTTTGACGAAATGTTCACCGAACAGCCGGGCTGTACCAAGCAGGTGCAACATCACATTGAAACCGGGGACGCGCGCGCTTGGAAGTCCAATCCGCGTCCTGTGAGCCTGGCTAAGCGAAAAGCGATAGATGCCGCAGTCGATAAGCTCTTGGAGTCAGGAATCATTCGCCGGTCATCAGGACCCTGGGGATTCCCGGTGGCTTTGGTGCCAAAGAAGAATGGAACATCGAGACTTTGCGCCGATTATCGGCGCTTGAACGCGGTGACCGTAAAAGATGCGTATCCATTTCCTAGCATCGAAGAAATCATCTCGAATCTGGGGACGGCGAACTATTTCACTACCCTCGACGCAAGCAAAGGCTACCTCCAAGTGGAGATGAGCCCGGGCGTACGAAAGCAAAACTGCATTTGTGTGTCACCGAGGCTTGTTCGAGTTCACTCGGATGCCGTCCGGATTAACAGGTGCACCGATGACAATCCAGCGGTTGATCGACGGGGTGCTCGAAGATGCCAAGTGGCAGCTACAGCTCGCGTACCTGGACGACATCATTGTGTACTCGGAAACTTTCGAGGACCACCTTCGTAACCTCGAGGACGTGTTGCGCGAACTCCAGAACACCGAGAGGGCCAAGTGCCACCGCCCAGGAGTCAGACATTGAAGCAGGTGAGCTGGAGTCTTACCTGATCGATGGGGACGGCGTCCTACTGCACTACTTCCCGGAAGAGAGCGATTCAAGTGGAGTCGTTCAAGACCGTGATTCCCCGCGATCTCAGAGTGGCAGTGCTGCGTCACTACCATGATGCGGACGGTCACGGCAGTGCACCGAGTCGTGGCATAAGCTGCGCCGTTTCGCTACCTGACCGGGCATGAAGGGGCAGCTGTGCCGGTATGTCCGGAGCTGCGCAGTGTGCCAAGAGCGCAAGCCCGGGGGGGGGGGCAGACCACCCGGCCTGCTTGAGCCCATCGTGAGTACGCGGCCATAGGAGATCGCGGCCTGCGACTTGATGGGACCCCTGCTGCGGTCAAGCAGAGGCTATCAACATGTGTTGGTAGTAACCTGCCACTTCACCGGATTCGTCGAGATGTTTCCAATGCGGAAGGTGACAGCCAAGGAGTCCTGAGCAGGCTGTCCGAGGTCTGGTGCCGCTACGGGTTCCCCGAGAGACGGGTGAGTGACAACGCCTCGATATTTTGCTCGAAAGTCTTTGCGGCAATCTGCCAGGCCCTCGGGATTAAGCATTGTAAGTCTTCATGTTACCATCCCCAAGCTAAATGTGACCGAGCGCCGGAACCAAGACATCAAGCCGCTGCTCGGGGCGTATGCTCGTAAGCAGCGGGACTGGGATCTGCACTTGGATTCGATTTCGTTTGCATTGCGGTCCAACCTCAACCGCAGCACTGGGTTCACGCCCGCGCTGCTGAACTTCGGCAGAGAACTCTCTACGCCGACCGATGCGGTTCTTCGCCCGCGACAGAGCGCGGCCAGAGTGATGCCCTCGCACGAGGATTTCCGCGACGCGGACAAGGGAACGACTGTCGCAGGCGCTGGATGCCGCTCGCGGAAACAGGGCTCGCGCGCGGGCGGAGCAGAAGAACACCTATGACAAAGCACACCGCGATGCGCAGTTCGAGGTGGGCGACACCGTTCCATCAAACCACTCTGGCATAGGTGCCGCGGGGCAGCTATGCAGTTGCCCCGCCCTCAGACACGATCACATGGTCGTGTCGCTGCGGGGTCGATCGGGATATCGACCCGGCTCCCGACGTGCCGCTTTCTCTCCCAGCCACTGGATGAGCGCCGCAGGCGCCCCATGGCGAGCGAGGAGAAACCTCCTTGCCCCTCGATCGATATAGTCGGGTAACCGAGAGGTAAAAGTCTCTTAGGACTCCGGCCGGGCTCAAGATAGGCAAGTGCAAGCAACTGCTCTCGGGTAATAGTGGGACACGAGGCCTGGGGGCCCTCTTCGTCTTTAGCTTTGGGCTTAATGTGCGTTTGTAAATATTTGTGTGATGTCGCGTGCATTTGTAGTTTAGACTGAGTGTTTTGTAGCGTTGTGTTTTATGTACCAATAAACGGGGAGTGGAATCCCGCTCTCGTGAAAGAACCAGGCTGGACTTGGGTTGTTGATGGACCACGAGGGAAATAGTGAATTGGCGGCGGTACGCGAATTCCTACAAAATAAAGACCTAAAACTCGCAAAATATATTTATAAAAAAATCGAATGTTTCGACGAAAATCAACATTTTATTCGCCGCATCTCTCCTTAAAGATGTTCCTTTCGTTCTTTGATCTAGCAAGTCCATCGATGGTGGAACAAGATAATGCAAATACAGTCAAACCTCTATGTAACTAAAACTTTTATGTAACGAAACCCTCGATGTAACGAAGTGCATACCTTTTTCTAACAGCAAGTGTATGCACGCCATGTATTTTTTACCTCTATGTAACGAAGTCCTGTTTGCCGAAATTTCGATGTAACTAAGTTTCATAGACAATTCGGCAAAACTTTTGGGTCCCAAAGGAGATTTTGAAAAGCACACGTGCTGAAAAGGGCCACCGATAAAGCGCAAGGCGGCGAAACAGGCCGAGTCTGGCGAGTGTGTTGTACAGAAGGGCCACCAGAGGACACTTAGAGCTGCCAGCCGTTTCGTCCGTCGGTTTCATTTGCGCCTGCGTAGTTCGCTTCGAGGCCTAACTAAAAGCGTGCGTCTTCTCGTTGTCCTGGGTGATGGAGCCTTCAAGGCGATGGCCGTCCCCGACAACGTCGGCCTCGACGACAATTTCTATACGTCGACTCTGCTCTCATTGTGGCGGAGGAGGTGACCGACGCGGCGATAGCTAGCCATGTTCGTGGCAACAGCGAGCCTGATGAGCAAGACACCTGCGATGTGCCCAGTAACCGTGAAGTGGTGGACGTGATCGATGTCTTGAGGCGGTCCACAAGCGCACAGCAAGATGAAGACGCAATGCAGGCCATCTGGCTAAGCTAACGTAGTGAGATGCGACAATAATGTCAAGAGTGGCCCAGGAAAAGACAACGAACTACTTTCAACCGAAATAAAGGTGTCCTCGGTGAGTTTCAGTACCCAGAAACATTTGCGAAAACTTTTTTCAACGTTTCTCCGAATTTCTATGTAGCGAAATTTCGATGCAACGAAGTAAATTCCGAATTTTACCGACTTCCTTACATCGAGGTTTAACTGTATCGTAATACATGAAATTCCTTAGTATGTTTACTTTTGTAGTACAGTCGGCTGTCATTAATTCAAACTCTCTCCATTCAAACAAACATGCAGGTCCCATCCTATGCGTCTCTATGGAAGGAAACTCCCGGCTGTCATTCAAACTCTCTCCATTCAAACAAACATGCAGGTCCCATCCTATGCGTCTCTATGGAAGGAAACTCCGGTAATTCAAACTTTGCTTTATTCAAACAAATTTTTGGTCCCCCTCGAGTTTGAATTAACGAGATTTGGCTGTATTTGCTTATGTGCCACCATGAGGGCGAGACTGGGATGGAAGGTGAGGGGAGACTGACCGTGGTCGGTGAAGTCGAAGAGCGGGGGCAGGTCCCGGGCCGTTGGGCAGCCGGGTGCCCGGCTCCCGGAGCTCGTCGAAGAAGGCGTGGGCGCACGCCTGCAGGGGCCCCACCCGGGCCGAGGGGGTGTACTCGAGCAGGCTGAGCCACCGGCTCTATGGCCTCGGGCGGGGTGCGGGCACGGAACACCTTCTGCCACGGGTGCGCCTTGATCTGGGGGAATCCCAGACTCCGTGTAGTTGCGGTTCATCTCGCGGATCTGCTCCTTGGTCGGGGTGCCCAGCACCTTGATGATCTCCACCAGCTGGTCCACCCCGCTGTCGCCCGGGAAGATGGGCTGCCCCAGCAGCAGCTCCGCCAGCACGCAGCCGGCCGACCAGACGTCTGCGAGACACGCTTGGACGTTAGGGACTCCGCCACTACACGCTTGGCCCCTGACAGAGATTTACGACATTCAAACAAACACATCATCGAGTAATACTCGCGAGCCACACTTCAGCTAGCAGCCATTTCAAAACGTCGATTCCGAGAGTCCGCAAAAGAAGTGTCAAAGAGAAGCACACTGCAAAGCTCCAAACAGGGTTACAGTGTTCAATGCAAAACGTATGGCTGGCACCTAACAGTTCCTGGTTCTCCTATTACGCAAGACCAAGTCCCAACCTGGCCCACTCCATCCCTCTTGGAGGTGAAGAAACAGCCAAAGTCACCGCGTAGTGTATCAAGCAGAGAAGGAAGTGCAGAGGGCAAGGAGAGGTCCACGCCGCTCCCTCGAGTGCAGGCGCAACCCAAGGGACGACACTCCACCCGCAACAGTCCGTGGGCAGGCCACGAGCCAAGCCACGCGAGCGTCTTGTTACTTACTGAAACGACATCGCCAGAAAACGTTCGCATTGCCCTCGTCGTAAGGCCGGACGGAACGAGGAAATTCATTTTAACTTTCCCACCAAGTGTCGCTCGGCTTTTACCGTTTTGTTTCTCAGGTCGCGATATGATACTGTCTTCTTGGCTGCCCAGACCACGACCTGCGACGCAATGGGCGACCGAGTCGACCCTCCCAGGGACGGAGCAAACCGGCCAGGCACCGCTATCCTCGATCCCCAAGTGCGGTGGGTCGACGGCTGTCGTCGGTGACTACCAATAGGCTGTTTCTGCATCGGTTGATACAATGATGGTCCGGCCATGTTTTTATATTTATGTAGAAACCACGCTGGACATTGAGCTATATATCGACGCCGTAGCTAATTTTCTTCCGGAGATATAAAATTTCAGGCTCGAGGCACGGAGATTGCCGAGGCTGCAGTATGGCTTTTTGCGCAGCTGCCGGTTTCACGCCGAAACACGTAGTAATAATTTTTTCGAATTATTTTATGAAAGGTTTACAGCCTGTGCGCAGAATATTAAAAATTACGATAAAAGATTTCTATGCCAAAATATTAACGAAATACAACAAATATAAGCATGTTTTAGAGACACTTTCAGATCTCCTCTCTTTACCAACCAGCTACTTCCTATAAAATGAAGCAAGACATATCAAAAAGACCATTTTTACTAAATGCCTTTTACGAATATGCAAGTTATGCTTAGCAATTATATGTATTTCAGCTCAACTCTTTAAATGTGTAAAATTGTTGCATCAATGTTAAACAATCAGCAGAACCCATCCTTTGGGAATGATTATCTACGTTAATGCGAATAGCATCAAACGGTGCGGAGTTATGCGCGTTCGTCAGGTGGCCGGCACACTCTGAGATACGCCAGCCCACTCTTGAGGCGATTCTAAATTTGTTGACACTTTCACAGCCCTGCGCACGATCTCCGCAGCCCAGCACGTGCGTTTGTGTCACTTAGGAAGGCGAGCAAAGCACGCGCCATACGCACAAACACTCAAAATGGTACCGACCAGACTTTCTGGCGTCTCAGCTAGTCTCAACCAACGGTACTCTAAACGGTTGTTTATATCTTTACCATAGGACGCGCCTTACAGCGCTGTCACAGCTACCGGTGCGCGCGCGTTCCATGCACGAGGGCTCATTCCGCTCTCGTGAGGCTGAGCTACGAGCCGCTACATCACCCTCTCCCGAGCGCGGGAGAGGGTGAGCTAGCGGCCGTGCTCAGCCTCACGAGAGCGGAATGAGCCCTCGTGCATGGAACGCGCGCGCACCGGTAGCTGTGACAGCGCTGTAAGCGCGTCCTATGGTAAAGATATAAACAACCGTTTAGAGTGCGTTGAATGACTGCCTTCATAGCTCTGTGGTTAGCGCGTCTGCCTGCTGATCAAAGGGTCAACGGTTCGAATCCCAGCCGGCGCCGGTCTTTTTTATTTATTTATCGACCCGCGGCGTAAGAGGTTAGATAGCCAGATAGATAGATACATA
>JAZHYW010038929.1:0-24521 GCA_037355805.1 Ixodes ricinus | reverse complement strand
ATGCGAATAGCATTCTTTGGATACTTCTAACGCACTTTTCGTCTATGTATCTATCTATCTATCTATCTATATATCTATCTGGCTATCTAACCTCTTACGTTTCGCGTGGTCGACAAACAAACAAAAAAGACCGGCGCCGGCAGGATTCGAACCGTTGGACCCTTTGATCAGCAGGCAGACGCGCGCTAACCCTGCAGAGCTATGAAAGCAGTCGTTCACACAGGCACTCTAAACACCTGTTTATATCTTTTACCATCCTTGCTGCTGCTCTCATGCACGCAGGAGC
Source organism: Ixodes ricinus (assembly GCA_037355805.1). NCBI lineage: Eukaryota > Metazoa > Arthropoda > Arachnida > Ixodida > Ixodidae > Ixodes > Ixodes ricinus. The sequence goes on along the minus strand of JAZHYW010038929.1, from coordinate 24,235 downwards.
TCTATTCCGCTCATTCGTGAGGCTTAGCACGAGAGCGGAATGAGCCCTCGTGCATGGAACGCGCGCGCACTCGGTAGCTGTGACAGCGCTGTAAAGCGCGCCCTATGGTAAAGACATAAACAACCGTTTAGAGTGCCGTTGGTGAGAGACTAGTCAGAGACGCCAAGAAAGTCTGGTCGGTACTCATTTTGAGTGTTTGTGCGTATGGCGCGTGCTTTGCTCGCCTTGCTAGAGTGACACAAACGCACGTGCTGGGCTGCAGAGATCGTGCGCAGGGCTGGGAAGGCAGCTCAACAAGTTCTAGAATCGCCCCAAGAGTGGGCTGGCGTATCTAAGCGTGAGCCGGCCACCTGACGAACGCGCATAACTCCGCACCGCTTGATGCTATTCGCATTAACGTAGATAATCATTCCCAAAGGATGGGTTCTGCTGATTTTTTTAGGGTTGTTCTCACTCCCCTCTATAATGCACTATCAGGTTGAAATGAGAAGGTGATCACCGGAGCGCTGCATGCCGCTCCGTACATCCTATGCGCCGCCTGTCAGCGATCGGGGGAGCCCTCGGCGCATGCGCTGTTCAAGTTGAGGGTGCGAGGCTGCCTGCCTGTCCTACAGTCGGGTGCTTCAGCTCCCGGCCGGCGCACCAGAGCTCATCCGCGGCGCCGCTGAGGGTGCTCTCAAGCCGTGGCCGCTCGTGGTTCAAGCTCCTGGCTGCGCCATCGCCGCTGCGCATCGCCGAGCACGGCGGCTCCAGAGGCGTCCGGCTGTGTGGCTCCTCGCTGCCGCTCGCTCGGCCGGCGCATGGCGCTGGCAGCCAGGGCAGTTATGACCCCAGCGGCGACGGCTTAGAGCACCCTCAGTGGCGCACGAGCAGCACAGGTGCGCCAGCCGGGAGCTGAGCACTTGGCAGCAGACAGGTGCCTCGCGACTCAGCCTGAGCATGCGCGAGTGCGCCGGGGCATGCCCGCTGATCGCTGACAGGCGGCGCAGAGATGTACGGAGCGTACGTTACCTGGGGCGGCACGCGTGTCCGGCTGCTCTCGACCTGAAAGCTACCTAGTACATTGAGGGTAAATAAATAAGTAAATAAATAAATAAATGACAGGGCAATGTCTTGAGCGGAAGTGGCTGATTACACGGCTGCGATCGTTCGCGAACCCCATTGTTTCCCGGAAAAAAATTAATGCGAATTAAGTATCATCGAAAAGTAACGATGTCTTTGTCTTTCTTCTCTGTCGTAGAAGTTTATGCAATCAGCAAGGGTCTGTCTAAATGCGACCCAAGCAATCGAACCGGTTGAGCGAAACAAAGAAAGAATGGTGGCAACAACCAGGCAAGCTAAAAGAAGAAAAAAAAATTCGGGAGTGGATACGGATGGGGCGTTACTTTTGATGCGCACAGCATTCTTTGGATACTTCACGCACTTTTCGCCTATAGAATCTATCTCATCTGTCTATGTATCTATCTCGCTATCTCACCTCTTGCGCCGCGGGTCGACAAACAAACAAAAAAGACCGGCACCGGCAGAGATTCGAACCGTTGACCCTTTGATCAGCAGGCAGACGCGCTAACCCCAGAGCTAAGGAAGGCAGTCATTCAAGGCACTCTAAACACCTGTCTATATCTTTACCATCAGCGCTGCGCCCATGCACGGAGGGCTCATTCCGCTCTCGTGCGGCTTAGCACTGCCCCTAGCTCGCTCCTCTCCCGCGCTCGGGGAGAGGGGTGATGTGGCGACCGTGCTCACCCCCTCACGGAGCGGAATGGCTCCCTCGTGCAGCATGCGCTGCTGCATGCACCCGGCTGTGACAGCGCTATAAGGCGCGTCCTATAGTAAAGATATAAACAACCGTTTAGAGCACATGGCATTTACTTGTTGAGCAAGCATGGCACCATGCAGGCCATGGCGATGCTACAGGCGCGAGCTCCGGGCTTTCAGCGTCCCTGCCAAGCACGCTCGCTCGTGCAATGCAAGCACTGTTCCAGGGCCACACGCTACGCGCTCGTAATGTATGACTGCGTCTGGACCCAAACTGAAGCAGTATGCAGGTCCGAGACGCAGGCTTACGCTAAGTCAGGTCGCTGAAGCCCGCTTCAGCGCTCCTGCCAGCACGCTGGCAGCGGGCAAATGCGCAAGCACTGTTCAGGGCTACACGCCGCCACAGCATCGCGGCTGCGCTCTGGACCCAAGCTGAACGGAGTATCGTTGAGACGCCAGAGGCTGCAGCGCATATGCGTTTTGCCGCAAAATCCAGTGACATCGCCGCAAGTAGCGGGCTGCGATCGCGGCGCAGGGTTGTGAGCGTCGATAAAAGCCACAACGCTTCAAAAAGACAGACCCAGAGCGCGTCGCCACCTGATTTATCGCATCCGCACCGCTTGATGCTATTCGCATTAACGTAGATAATCATTCCCAAAGGATGGGTTCTGCTGATTTTTTAGTTTAAAGATAATTGAAACTCATAAATTCGTAAATATTTATTCCTCGCTTTTTCTAAATATTCTCAATAGAAATGAAATTGTGCGAGTTCGATTGCTGTTAAAAGAAAAATCAGCAGAACCCATCCTTTGGGAATGATTATCTACGTTAATGCGAATAGCATCAAACGGTGCGGAGTTATGCGCGTTCGTCAGGTGGCCGGCACACTCTAGATACGCCAGCCCACTCTTAAGGCGATTCTAAATTTGTTGACACTTTCACAGCCCTGCGCACTATCTCCGCAGCCCAGCACGTGCGTTTGTGTCACTTAGGAAGACGAGCAAAGCACGCGCCATACGCACAAACACTCAAAATGGTACCGACCAGACTTTCTGGCGTCTCAGCTAGTCTCAACTAACGGTACTCTAAACGGTTGTTTATATCTTTACCATAGGACGCGCCTTACAGCGCTGTCACAGCTACCGGTGCGCGCGTTCCATGCACGAGGGCTCATTCCGCTCTCGTGAGGGTGAGCACGGTCGCTACATCACCCTCTCCCGAGCGCGGGAGAGGGTGAGCTAGGGGCAGTGCTAAGCCTCACGAGAGCGGAATGAGCCCTCGTGCATGGAACGCGCGGGATGGTAAAGATATAAACAGGTGTTTAGAGTGCCTTGAATGACTGCCTTCATAGCTCTGTGGTTAGCGCGTCTGCCTGCTGATCAAAGGGTCAACGGTTCGAATCCCTGCCGGCGCCGGTCTTTTTTATTTATTTATCGACCCGCGGCGTAAGAGGTTAGATAGCCAGATAGATATATAGATAGATAGATAGATAGATACATAGACGAAAAGTGCGTGAAGTATCCAAAGAATGCTATTCGCATTAAAAAAAGAAACCTAGAACTACTTTTTGTAACAGACGGCACTGCCGTCATGGCGGTAACTGAACGAGGCCTCTGTTGCCTCGAGCATGGAGTGTTATCACACGACTTCCTCCGACGCTCTCATTGGATCGCAGGGGCCGCAGCCTCCACAGTTCGCCAAGTTATCGTGAAACGAAGTATATATGAGGTACGGACAATCGTCCCCACCCTTTTTCAGTCTCGAGGTTTTTTTTCTTTTGTCAGGATTGAGGAAGAAAATCTTTGCGAGGGCACCAGCCGTGCGCCCTTGGAGGAGTGTTGGGCTGGAGTACCGTCGAAATTACATCAACCCTGACAACATACCACGAAAACATTGATGCCGAGTATAGCGTTTCACAAATGGCTCCGAGGTAAGTTCGAGGACGCAGTGAAAGTTTAGAATTCGCCGAATGTTTTGCCCACGACTCGAAGCCCTCTGCTCTACAAGGTGCGCCAGATGCTAGCAGGCCAGAAAGACAAGTAGCGGACATTCGCTGTCCTCTTCGAAACAATCGATTCAGAAGAACTTACATGTAGATGAGATGTGCGTGGACTGCCGAGCAGTGGCTGTTCTTTGGGAGCTTCGGAAAGCTCACGCGAGACCTGCAAGAACAAACAAAAAAGATAAGGCAAGATTGACGCGAAAATAAAAAAATAAACGTGCATAGAGGTATCAAAGAGGCCATCTGCTTGCTCCTGTGAGACATTGCGAATAACTTTCAGCCTTTCCACTCTGGTGAAGAAGGAAGACCAGCGAAGCTGTACTATGGTGGGACGACCTCAAGGAAGACTTCCAGGACGACTTCTTGGACGACCTCAGGGACGACGCCTAAAGGATGACGTCTAGGACGAAGTCAAGGACGACCTCAAAGACGACTTCAAGGACGACCTCAGGGACGACGTCTAAGACGACCTCAAGGACGACGTCTAAGACGACCTCAAGGACGACGCTTAGAACGACCTCAGGGACGGACCTCAAGGACGACTTATAGGACGACCTCGAGAACAATCTCCCGGACAACCTCAAGGACGACCTCAAGGACGACTTCTAGGACGACATCTAGGACGACGCCTAGAGCAATTCAGCCTTTCCACTCTGGTGAAAACCAGAGTGGAAAGGCTGGGAAGGCTGTCGCCATCCATGAGTGAGGCCGGCAAGCCGGTTGTCTGGTTGCCGCCATCGCTCATAGATGGCGGCAGCTGTCCAGAGTTTTGTGTCGACATTTGTTTGGTACCGGACACGATCCTGGGGAACCTAGCCCTTAACAGCTCCGCTGTAGAAGATTGAGGCAGTCCCAGCGAGAGTCTCACATTTATTAGGCCAGAAAGCCCTCCCTTTCTAAATAAGTTTCTTCGTTGCCATCGTAGAGCGGAGCCAACTGCAGTGCACGCTCATCCAGTGTGTCACCTGCATGTCAAACCACCCCTTGTCCAACGACAGACACGCAGGCCGATCCACCACCCGCATGTGCATGTGATAAAAGGAGCAGGCCAAATTGTTTCGTGTTACAGATGAGAATTTTCCGGGAGAATGCTGTTGCAATCCAAAAACATTTGAGCAGTTCGGTGTTAACCCACAGCAGTCGCAGTAATAGCTGCGAAGTCATTGGGCATTGGCGTCGTGTTCACGCACCGTGGGGTGCTGAACAAGCGTTAGGAACAAAATAGACATCTGACCAATGTGTTCTGAACGATTTTGTTTTTTTCTTTTGTTCCGGAGCGTGCGAAAGCGTCTCCCGGCACCAGCCGGTGCTACAATGGCAGGTCTGTTTGATTCGGCCAAAGAGTTCTGAACTAGTCCTGTACGAAGTTCAGAGGAGTGCAGGAGTCGTGCAGTGGCAGCGCAGAACCAGTGCAGCCACCGCGTTGGGACGGGCACCTAAAAGTTGCGCTCTAAAACGTTTTCAGAATGAAATGCGATTCTGTCTGCATTTTTAACAATCACCGTCCATTTTGTTTCGTCCATAAGCATTCATGTACTTCGACTGTGTACGCCTGGATAAAATTTACATTCACTTGTCAATAGTAGATTAACTCCAAGTCTCTCGAGGTTCTCATTTCGATGGAGGGTTCACGGCATCAGGGTCATTTAGCGTTGGGAGTCACTAGTGGTAACGCGCGGTAGTGGTCACTTTGAATACGAAGGCCTGACAAGAGTGTCGCCTTGGCAATACAGTTATCGACCGTCACGGACTTCCAGGATGAAGTGTTTATTCTGACTCTCAAGAAAGACCCGCATGAAACTACCGAGTCATGCAATGCCAATTCTCAACGTTTTTTTCTTTTTGAGCTTTGTTAGTGGGCGTCTACAGATACCAGCGGACAAAGCATGCAGTATTATGCTCAGCTATCGGGCATGTGAGTGTCAATGTATCAAATTGCAGACCTCTGCAGTGTATCGGAGTCAGTCTGCACCCAAAAGCAACTGAAAGCGGGGGCTATTAGGAGTGAAATACATTTTTTGTGTCTTTTAAGAAGAATATCAACATTGTGAATACCGACACAGCATCAAAATTAAACAATTTACGCAACCCAATCTTTCAACACTTACCATAAGAGCCAAACCTGCGCAAGCAGAGAACGCAAGACACTTTCAAAATATCATATTCGAGCTAATTCCTACCCTCCGTTAGAATCTCGCTTCCGTGCCTACCACGGGTACATTATTTTCATCAATGAGAGAAAATGTAACCTCTGTCTCGGCGTTATTGTTAAGCATTGCGGACATTTGAGCGGGAGCTCCAAGAAATGGCACTGTGAGCAGACGCGGACGAGGAGTGTCGTCTGCTCGCGTAATCTGCTTCTGCACGGACACTGAACTGACCCCGGAGCTGGTGGAAGGTTTAGAAGAATTGGGTCTGAACTCGTTCAGAAAAGGGAGAAATTGAACGCGCCAGTGTAGCGGCTGTGCAACTTCCAGTTGAATCGAATGCATCAGTTCCTGCACTGCTGAACTAGTTCAGCCAGTTCGGGCGAATCGAACATACCTGGCATTTTATTACTGGCTATTTTTTTTTTCTCAGGAGAGCTGCATGCCTTAAGCGCGTAGGTACTGTCAAACGCTCCCAAGCTTAAGTGGGAGACACTGCCCAGCCAAAAAAACTTCTGCAAAGAAGTTTAGTTTATGAAAAATGACATCAAGAGATCCGACAGCGTCGAAAGCGCGTATTCGCAGGCAGATCCCGATGCAGTTTAGAGCTGCGTAGGCAGTCTTGCAATAACGCATTTTCAGGCGCAGCTGCAGCTCAAGAGTGCCAGGCAGCGGTTTAAGCGAGCACTTTGAGACGCATTTCTGCTCGTCCATAGCTGTGGTGTGTGTGATAGATTCCAGTTCTTAAACAGTCTAGCCACAATATCGTTCCATAATAGAACTGCACGGCAGGCTCGCGCTAATGCCATCGCTGTGTCTGCAGCTGAAGTTTACTGCCATGCGGCTGTGGAGTACAATTGTCACTTTGCAGATAGTCTTTTGCAAGGTATTCTGACATAGTGGCGGGACACAGGTGCCTCAAAGAGTGAACGCAATCTTGCAGACGCATGCACACCTAAACCGAAATCACTGACCTCTTAACAGAAACCTTGTGGATAGAACGCACCCTCTAGGCATTCTGCTACGTATCTAGCGAACGCTAATCATGAGCATTGTTATAGGCTGCTGACGACGGTAACTGGACAGTATGGCATCATGGGGCTGAGTGGTTAAGCTGTTCCGATAAACGCCCCTCACTCACGCGTGCAAACCTGAAGAATCGCTGGTTTACTGACGACTCCTCTGAGCTTCGACCCACTCATCATCATTCACCACGTGGATATACTGTGACTTTTTTTCTCAAGAGAGTATGCAGCAAGTTGCAGGTACTACTAGACGGCGTGCCCCAAGCTTAACGCTGGGTTGTTAACATTGTGGCGTAACTCTGTGTTAATGTATCCGCCTCGCACGAAGTGGACCTAGGTTCGATTCCCGTGGGTGGCGGGCAAACTTTTGAGGATTTAGCAGTATTGATGACGGACAGCCTATGCCCTACGACATCGAGTACAACAACTACAACGACGACAACTACATCAACAACGGATGTCATTTCCGGTTGACTCACTCGGTGGTGCTGTCATTGTGGGCGTCCGTCGAGAGAGCTTCCATGTGAAAGTGGGTGGCCACAAAGTCCTTGAGCAGTTCCCTGAGCTCAAAGCCCGAGAGCTCAAAGTTCCTGGTGGCCGCCTTGAACACCAGCCGGGCGTCACCGGGAACTTGGGACAGGCCGTTCCTCAGTGCCTGAATGGGGGGGGGGAGGCAAGACATGGGTCCTGAAACAGACTTCCTCGTTTATCCAGGGATTACAACGAAAATTCTCGCATATACATGTTCCTTCCTTCCTCTTTCCAGACGTGCAGCCTATTTCGAGTTATCTCTTCTACTATTTCTATAAATAATACATTTATGAAGACGTCTCAATTATTTTTCGAGTTATTAGGTGAGCAAAAGCCTAACAGATCATTCCCTTAAAGCCACCAAAGCTTAAAAAAAAAAGAGACTCGCAAGATTTTTGGGTGCAGACTACAACGTATTATCGAGCTATTTATATTCCTGCAGACATACACAACACAGTCTCATAAACTTGTCCTGTTTAATTACGAAAGCTCCACCCACACAACGAACGATCAGATAGTTTGTCCACTGGGTGAAGGTGTTTCAACATGCCTTTTACTAACCCGTGCTTTTTTATTAAAATCAGCAGAACCCATCCTTTGGGAATGATTATCTACGTTAATGCAAATAGCATCAAACGGTGCGGAGTTATGCGCGTTCGTCAGGTGGCCGGCACACTCTAGATACGCCAGCCCACTCTTGAGGCGATTCTAAATTTGTTGACACTTTCACAGTCCTGCGCACGATCTCCGCAGCCCAGCACGTGCGTTTGTGTCACTTAGGAAGGCGAGCAAAGCACGCGCCATACGCACAAACACTCAAAATGGTACCAACCAGACTTTCTGGCGTCTCAGCTAGTCTCAACCAACGGTACTCTAAACGGTTGTTTATATCTTTACCATAGGACGCGCTTTACAGCGCTGTCACAGCTACCGGTGCGCGCGGTTACATGCACGAGGGCTCATTCCGCTTTGGAATGAGCCTCGTGCCTCATTCCGAGGCATGAGGGCTCATTCGGCCGCTAGCTCACCCTCTCCCGCGCTCGGGAAAGGGTGAGCTAGCGGCCGTGCTCAGCCTCACGAGAGCGGAATGAGCCCTCGTGCATGGAACGCGCGCGCACCGGTAGCTGCGACAGCGCTGTAAAGCGCGTCCTATGGTAAAGATATAAACAACCGTTTAGAGCACCGTTGGTTGAGACTAGCTGAGACGCCAGAAAGTCTGGTCGGTACCATTTTGAGTGTTTGTGCGTATGGCGCGTGCTTTGCTCGCCTTCCTAAGTGACACAAACGCACGTGCTGGGCTGCGGAGATCGTGCGCAGGGCTGTGAAAGTGTCAACAAATTTAGAATCGCCTCAAGAGTGGGCTGGCGTATCTAGAGTGTGCCGGCCACCTGACGAACGCGCATAACTCCGCACCGTTTGATGCTATTCGCATTAACGTAGATAATCATTCCCAAAGGATGGGTTCTGCCGATTTTTTATTTATTTATCGACCCGCGGCGTAAGAGGTTAGATAGCCAGATAGATAGATAGATACATAGACGAAAAGTGCGTGAAGTAGCCAAAGAATGCTATTCGCATTAAAAACTACATCAGCTCGATCACGCTGACGAAGACGCGCTCGGCTACGGTCGCCAGTGAATACCTCCCATTCTCGACCCACGAGTGGCACACAGATGCCTGTCAAAATGACCGTCACCTGGAAGATCATCATAGAACGGCAGGACGAGGTGGGGTCTGCGACGCGCGAGTAATTCTAGTTTTTTTTAACTGCGAGCGACCTAAGGGATTTACTTCATACTTCCACTTTAGAAAGGTGTAAGCGCGCATCTTCATTGCGAAGCTCATTACCCAGCAGATAGGGAGTGCAACTCTCACACCGCGGTACCACCCTTGCCAAAAGTTTCAAACGGCGCGCAGGGAGACCGTGCGAGGAAAGATGGGAGACCTTGGTGGCCTGGGCGGCGTCTCCGAGGCGCAGGTGAAGTTCGGCGAGCTCGATCCAGCCCTCGGACCAGGTGGGGTTGTCCAGCAGTGCGGAGTCGCACAGCACCACCGCCTCCGAACCCCTGGGCAGGGAGGGCGACACCGGTCACGGGCACGTCGACACGTGAGGCGGAAAACACTCGAACGGACAAAATAAAACAAACAATAAAACGGCAGGAAGCATGAAAGGGGAGCTCCGGCGGTTTTTCGAGCTACCCAAACTGAACACATTTTCGAAGTGCCCAAGCTGCACTCTTTCCGGCATGCTAAAACGGCTACTGAGAAAACGGCAAATAAAGTTGACGCCGAAACCAACATGAAAATTTTCCCGCGCTCTCCATTCGGAAGATGATGTTGTAGTCGAGTCAAACAAGCAATCAAAAAACACAGTATTTTTTATTTTTTTTTTATGGCGCGAGTTTTATCAGCATTCATTTCACGCCATCAAACTTCTTGTGATCTGTCGGAAACAAACTGTACTGGCCCCAAACTGTCCTCTATATTAGAACATTTAATGTCAAGTGTTTTCAGTCTTGCCAGTAGATCCTTTCAACCTTTCAAACCAAATATAGAACTTCAATAGCTTAAAAGAAATTTATTGTGACTCGTGATTTTGCTTTTTAGTTCAGATCTCTGCAATAGCTAATGTGTTGAACCAAGTTTTGAGGCAAATTTGAGACCATCAATATTTCGCCAGGAAACAAACTTTGAATTTGGTTGACTCGCATTCAGAACAAGTGCTGCAGAATCGTGGGAAATTTCCCACATTGTGAGAGAAAGCGTGGCAGCTAGGAGAAGCTTTCTTTCCATGGCAGCTAGAAACCATAGTTTAGACAGCTTAATAAATGCATTATAAATTTACTATTGGGGAGGAGGAGCGACCGTGACGCCCCAAGCGGTTAACTTTAGAACTACACGGATGGGGACAACAGATACAATGATTGAGCGCTCGGCCGACATAACCGAACGCGGCGTCAGCGTTCGGTTGGAGTTCGTGTTCTCCGGTGAGGGAGACGAGGGGCTCTTTTGTTTCTACTCTGGCCTCCATGAACAATGCAGCGTGCACGGTCCCAGCTCCGCACAAAAGCCGAAGTGGGTCAAGCTCGCATTCTGAGGATAGATCCGGCACTTAACGTCGCTTCGTCGATTGTTAGTATTTTTTCCATTAAACTGTGCCCCGCGATCTATTGTAGAAGATGACGTGGACATGCCCATAAGGCCTGTGGGCATGTGCGCAGGCCTTGTGTTGAGTAAACACCGAGGGTGGGGACAACAAAGGGGTCAGAGCGCCCCCTATAGTTCGATCTCCTGCCCAATACCACAGTGTGTTCAATAAAAATATTGTTCTAAATGTTTCGTACTATTTCAGTTTAGTTAATGGGCTTCATGCCTTCATTTAGCTCCCCTGTTCATTCAACCAATGTAGAGTGTGGAAAATGAGGGGGGGGGGGGCGGGGGGGACCAGTTTGCCGAACGTCAACTCCTCCATTTCGCAATTTATGCGAAGAAAATTTCTACAACACAAGAACATAAGTGAGCGGTTGTTGTATCTAAAGGCACTTGGCGCCATGCATATCTTAAAAACGACTTTTGCCACTAAATTGGTTTTGTGGGGGAAAAAAAAAAGGGAATTTTTGCCGCTTAAATGGGAAAAACCGAAGTGGCCATGCGGCAACACTGTTCGGAACAAACACATTGCAGTCTTAAAGCGTGAAACAGTTTACGTTAAGATGTGCTTACTTTTGCAAACATACATACGAGCTTCACATTCTTTTTTTCTTCCAAACTCCACGCTTTGAAGGAAAGGCTTATCACTCGGTAACTGAGAGTCCGTTCAGTCGGGCTTGCCAGAGGCCGAACATAGAGGTTAAAGCGTAAAACATGAAAACAAGCAAGAATCGCATCGCGCCAACGCCACGATGTGACCAAATGTCGTGCCGTCCCGTACAACAGTTGCTACAGTTACGCTGCTTGGCGGTGCGACGCAACTTCTGCTCACACACGTTTTAGGCTTAAAGGGACCATGAAATGACTGTTTACTTTTGCCAAAAAATCTTTACAATAAACTTTCAATGTTCACCGCCGAACAGGCATCTGTTTTCGTTTTGATTTATGAACTTCTACACGAAAAATTAATAAAATACTGAGTTTTTCTTCCTCTTCAACTCACCGTAAAACAAGCCGCGGAGTAATTTTGACGTCGTGACGTGCGCTGTCACTGGAACAGTAAGTTCCCTCGGCAGTAGGAGAATGGGTGTGTTAGTGGCGAGCTGGCGATGTGCCGGTTGGTTTTACCACAGGGTTTTAGAGCGGTGATGGTGCCGATGCCACCATTTTCTGAATCGGCGCCTCTCATCACCGCCATAGCCATGTACACATCGCAGCTGAGCGTAATTCAATTAGATATGTTGTACTACAGCGACAGCATGGGACTGGTCTCTTACGCCGGTACGCCTGTTGAAAAGTGTGGCAAGTCTTCCTTGTTCCTTGTCAATATCTTGTTGTTCCTTGTTCCTTGTCAATATCAAACGACAAGGAGTGGCAACTCCGACGTAGTGGTGTCAAAATGCTGAGCTCCGATTGGCTCTGATTGAAGGATAGCGGGTAGACCTCAAGGAAGCTTGCTTTGAGGTCTACCTCCTGTCCTTCAATCAGAGCCAATCGGCGCTCAGCATTCTGACGTCACTATAACCCCTGCAAAAGAAGCGGACAAACTTGCACTCCACATGGCGAGATTTGGAACACGACACATTGTGCGGGCACCTCGAGCGTTGCCCAGACGGGTTTTGCCGCCTACTTAGGTCCCATTTGTTTTGGGGTGTTGTATTAATTTCAAGGTCCCGTCAGCTTTGGGTTCCCCTCCGCATCGAAGTTTGCGGCGAGGTTCCCCTTGTTTCGGGGTCCCATTCCCAGCCCCACTCACATTCCCTGGGAGACCATCAGGGCCAGCTGGCTCGCAAAGAGGGGCAGGCACCTCTCGGGGCCGCCGAGCTCGTCCACGCCCTCGTGGAAGGCGCAGCACAGGGCATCATACGACTGCGTCAGTGTCCGGCGCTCGTGCCAGGGAATCTCGAAGCAGTCCTGCATTAGAACCATAGAGTCTGTACGGTAAGCCTCGAGGAAGACGTCTCCCATTTTCCCGTGCACTTCCGCTGCCTCGGAATGGAGGAGTGTGGAAGTAACTCCACATCAAACCCCTACCCACATTAAATTAAGCCGGGTTCACACACTTGCGTTTGGGCGCTTCTGCTCAACAGCGTTAAACCACTAGTGACCCCTTACGTCAAGATTGAAGCGCTGGGTATCCCGACTTATCCAAGTACCGCCATCCTTTGACCGTGCCGTGGGCGCTCCTATTGGATGCCGGTGATGTGACGCCATGTTTGGCTTATGGTGGATCCCACATGTGGAGCGCAAGTTCGTCTGCTTCTTGCGATGATGTCCAAATGCCGAGCTCTTATTGGCCGATTGAAAAAAAATAGTGGGTAGACCTCAAGGCATCTAGCATCGAGTTCTACACACTATCCTTTCAATCACAGCCAATCGGAGCTCGGCGTTGTTCTGACATCACCGCAACTCCTGCGCAAGAAGCAGACGACTTGCTCTCCGCATTGGTCTACTGTGGCTGCCGGTGAAGCGCTGCCATTTGTGAGCATGCTCCTATTGGTCTAATGTAGAAGCCACTACTCCCATATTAAAGATTCAAAGTAAATAACCAAAATAAAGCGTCGATGAATGCACGTGCGAGATGCCATTGGTTTTAGGCTTTTGCTTTAGAACAGTTACTGCTGCAGACACCGGCCTGTGCGGCGTGTGGAACACCATTCCCTGCATTCTCCCAGATGCTTGAGTAACTTAGCAATAGGTCTATTCAGTAGATTAGTAATCAAGAGGCACTATTTTCAAGATCAGTAGACTCTCAGGCAGATAATAAAGGTTTCTCAAAGATTTGCCGCTGTGCGACCCGCGTCGGCCAAGTCTACGCTTACACTTACACCGCCCTCTCTTTGTCGTCGTTCCAAGCGCTTGTGTGCCTAGTCTCGTTTCCTTCCGCTCTCCCGGGGTGGTGGTCCCGTCGCACGTGTCTACTTTTTGCCAGGTGGCGGTCCCGTTGCGCGCGTCTAGTTTCCTCCGGATTTTCAAGGCGGGTCTGTGTCATGTGCTAAACAGCTTCACTAGTCATCCACCTTCACAGAGTGGAATGGCTCATGATTTTCTTTTCGTCCCGCATACTGGATACGAAACCCACGTGACCGAAAGCAAGAGGAAACGAAAAACGTCTATAACTAGGCTGAAGGTTTCGCGGTATTTGCGAGGTCAAGTCTACCCACCACCTATTATAAAGGGTCGCTCGTAACATTATCAGAATTGCCGCAAGCCCGTGGCGAAAGAGTGACGCATAAAAAACTCAGGAAATATACGTAGGTCGGAAACATTCTGGGGCTACCATATAGACGGCGCCGGCGGGTCCGCTTGTCTAAGGTCCCGCGATAAGATTCACGCTTCGAGTTTCTTACAAGCGCCAACAAACATTCTTGCGCGAATGTGCGGATCGTGTGCCACAATCGATTGCTGCGCCGCCGTTTGCTTCCATAGGTGGCACGAGGCGTGCGCCTCGTGCACTGGCGTATTTAACACCACCGGTAAGATCTGCCAGACGAGTACGTCGAGTGGCTTTGGGCCTTGTCGCGAGTGCTTGCGGGCGACCGCGACATGGTCTCGATCGAATGCAAATGAGAGAACCGGCCTTCGGGAACCCTCTTCCTTTCGTCGGTAGTGGAAGCGCTTCCGGTACCTTGCTGCACAGCCTCCCCAGGGAGCCCCGCTCGGTGGAGAAGAGGCATGCCGGCAGGTGTCGAAACTCCACGAAGTACAGGAAGCAGAGCCAGAGGAAGCACAGGTCGCCGGGACTAAGCAGCATGTTGGCGCACTGCAGGATGTCCTGGGTGGTCGCGTCCATCAGCTCCCCGGCCTCGGTCTCCACCACAAAGTGCTCGAAGCCGATCACGGACTTCACCGCCGTCTGTGGGGAAGGTGAGAACAGAGACCGGACGCGGGGATGCCGTGAGCCGCTTTGATCGGTCGCTATTCCACGCTTCGCGGATGGGTGATGTATTCGCCGCATTCGATGGTAGTCGATGCCACGAGAGCGCCGCGGTAGACTTCCGATAATGTATTTATTTGTTCTTCAGCAACGCACGGCAATAGGGTAAGAAGCTTTTCCTTCAAAGAAGTATCCACAATACGTTTGCAAGAACTTGCATGCATTGTAGATAGCGGTAGAAAAAAACAAAAGAATGCGAAAGAAAACAGAAAGGGGAAAATCTGGAAGTGCACAGGGGTCCACCGGCAGCGAGCTTGTTTGCAAACAAACATTGGTGAATGGACCTTTTTCCAGTAACGAGCGCAGTCTGGGGAGTTGTCTTTGAACTACAAATGAAGGGCAGCCCAAATAACTCCGCCCATCAGAATACATTAGCATTGTGACGTCGTATTAATCTCCGCTGCCTTTTAAGCACCATACTAGCACACGCAAACAAGAATCTCCAAAACAGACGGAATACGCGCAAAGATAGGTGCTGATATGTTGGTCAACTGGATCTTTGACCAGCGAAAATGGCGACAGCGGGAAACAAGGCCGGGGGAGGGACGTACGCATGTGCAGAAGCTTACTAGAAAAAGGTCAATTGACTGTGAATTTCAGATGGTCAGAATGTATCGTGTGTTGCTTTGCAGTGACATTGCACAGAAGAACTCAGTATGCATAGTGTGCCTCGACGGCACAAACACCGTCGTGAATGCTGAGGGACTCAAATGAGTAACGGACCAAGCGAATGACAAACGTTTAGTGGCATCTGGGGATATGGCATCTGTGGATATGGCACCCAAGGGCGCCACTAAACGTTTGTCATTCGTTTCGTCCGTTGCTCGTCGAAGTCTCTCAACATACGCAATGTTACACGGTGTCAGAACGATTCCGTCGACCGCCCCAACACCGACATAAGCCACAACGCCCGCTAGAGAAGGACTCGAGCGTCCAGAGGGACTCCAACTGGCCGAAAACATTGCGCAAAACTGGAAAATATTGCGTCAACGAGTGGAGCTTTGGAAGCCAAGGAACCGGAGAAACCACGCTCAGCGAAACAGAAGGTGTCAATACTCCTACGAGTCTCGCAACACCTTCCGATGCACCGACGCCGAACGCAGAGATTAAGGCATCCTCCTCCAGAAATTTGAAGGCTACTGCATGCCTCGCTGCAAGGAGACGTACGAACGCTACATCTTTCGATCCCGGATGCAGAAAGAGGGTGAGCCTTTCCAGAACTACTTTTGGGATCTGCAGCTGAAAGTCGAATCATGCAACTTTGCCAACCTCACCGATTTCACGATGCGCGACCGGAACGTGTCTTTGGCGCCGTTGACAACGAACTACGAAAACGCACGCTCCGAGAGGGCTCAACTCTGGAGTTCAGTCTTTCTCTGGGGAAGTTTGGAGAGCGCTCGTTCAACTGAGCAGAGCGTCACTGTATGTCCGAGCACGTGATGCTTTTTGGCCCTGCCAAGAGTTACGCGGTTTTGCTCGAGGGAAAAGGTTCGGCCAACCCTTGTCCAATCAGTGAGAAGACGAGCCCCGTGTCGGCGTTCGGCTGGCAGTCCGCCTGTCGACTTCCGTCGCTGGCAGCTAACCAGGTATGGTTAGGTGCCAGCCACGTAACACATTCCGCATTGAAATTTCGGTACCTCGGGTCACCCTCGGCTTGCCGAGGACGAAGCCGCGGCTCCAAACACAGCCCCGAGTCCACCCTTGGCCCCCACCTTGAGGATGAGGAAGGCCAGGGCCAGGTTCCCCGAGAGGGAGCTCAGGCGTGCCCAGTACAGCAGCACCTCCAGGATCCAGCCGGAATCCGGTGTCGTGTCGCCCTTGGCCAGTCCCTGGGTCAAGTGGTACAGCTGCTGCTGGCACAGCTGGCCCTGGGCCTGGACCCCTTCCGCCAGGGTCACGCTCTGCGCCCGACAGACCGTTCCAGTCAAGGTCACGGTTAAGCGAGGACACTACGCGAAACGGTCAACTTTTGAACCTTTGGCTTAATGTGAATGTAATTTACAGCAAATAGTGGCAGTTGTGAGGCAGAATGCAGTGCAAAGTTGTATCTGCGTACATATATTGGGAAAAAAAATTATAGTCGGTTTTATAAGGAACACACTGATATTGTTTACGAAAACTATCTTTAGAAAACTAATGTAATACCCAACATTTCTGTTCTTCACCAGATATGCAGCAGGATGCCTAGAGAGTGCAAAATGTGAAAACAAATATTCCAAAACAATTTATTTTGTGTAACATTCCATTGAAAAATCTAATAATATTTTTGCCTTTTATGTTGTCGACAAAATCTTAACATTTTTATAAAAGACACCTACAAAGTAAAAAAGCAATGCCACAGTTGCATTGCTTATTAAATTCCAGTTAGGAAAAACAATGAGTGAGCCTTTTCTTTTGTCCTGTTACCAAATGATAGTTTTCCTAAAGTGAAATTCATGCCGAAAAGTAGGATGGAGAAAACCATGTCCAAAGCGCTCGAACTCGGTTCTTTAGCGTCGGTGGACCAAAAATAATTCATAAAAAATAACTATGCAGTGTAAACATATTAATCTTTTTGGGAATACTTTCTAAAAGTTGGTGAATATGACATTTTTCATAATAACTTTTTTTTCACTTTTTTTTTTGGGGGGGGGGGGTAGCGTTTTTTAAAAAGTTTAGTTACATTCCATCCAAATCTAAGCTGACAGTGGAGTGGAGAAGCTATGTGCACATTAAACCAGCCATACGTCTTTTCCGCCGTGCAATCATGCTCCCGCCCGTACACCATGCGGAGAGAGGCGTCAGGTGATAAAACAAAGGTGATTGTAGTACTGTCAACTTTGGGGTGAATGGGGTACAGAAGTCGAACGTTCATTCGATGGGTTCAATTCAAAGCGGGCCCAAGACACGAGCCAAAAGGTAGACAAAGTGGTCAAGAGCTCGGTCAAGGAATCTTGCAAGAGTGCCCAGAAAAGAAGTCGATAGGTTCGGGGAAAATCTCTGGCTTATTGCGCTCTGATAATGTGAGAGAGAACGATTCAAAGGAAGAGTGTGACAAGAGAGCTCAGAATGCACGAAGATGCTTCACCTCATAGCTTTGCATCACTTGCCAGCACAAACTAACGTGCGCAAGCATAATAAGAAAGCACAAAATAATCCACTTATTGCCGGTCACCCCCAAAAGAGTGGAACAAGCCCGTCAGATAAATAATGGTTCAACATCCTAGTTGAAGAGCCACACTGCACAATGTTTATCTACAATATTTACAAACATAAAACCACCCCTCAAAGGCATCCGCTGTCGAAGCTGCTGCAGAGCTTGTGCATCTTTCGTGACTGCCTCTTCTTCTTTACACTGGTCACTTCATAGTATTTGCTAACGACCGCACAATGTTACGCCCTGGACAACAGCAGAAACTGAGGGTAACCATAAAAGATCCACTAGCCCGAGAAGCGAGGTCCCAACATTTAACGCTGTCAATCTCCTTTTGTAAAATGGTGCAACTGCGAGTGCACCGACCGTCCATCAGGTGGAGTTACCAACAATCTCTCTCTGTAAGGGGTGCAACTGCGACTGCACCCGCCTTCTGCCAGACGGAGCTACCGACAGTCTCTCTCCGTGAAAAGCAAAGCTGCAATCCTACCCACCTTCCACCAAACGGAGTTGTGCGGGCAGTAGTCCAGCGCCCGGCGGCACAGGTAGGGCAGGTCCTGGCACTGTGGGTGTGCTCCGTACCATCCCAGGTAGTGGCACCACACCTCCGGACTGCTCCGGTTGCTCTCCAGGGCCTGGGAGAACACGTGCAGGGCCTGGTCCAGCCTTGACTCTGGGTCACCCCTGGGGAGAGGGGAGAGAGAATAGGTTCCTTTAGGATGGCATCCAGGCGTCTAACGTTTAGAAACGAAAACGTGCTAACACGACTAGATGTCTTCGCAAAAATCACTGTCCCTTGAGCAGAATCCAACCAACAAACCCTCACTCATTTGTCCAATGCTCTACCACTGTGCTACTGGAGCAGCTTAGAAAAGCATAATTCCAAGTGCTATGCACATACTTGTGTGGCTGCAAAACATGCTGCCTAGGACGAAGACAAAGTTATTAGGGGGGACACTACCCAAAAAACTGGAATTGGGGAGGGGGGTATCTGCTCCCTCCCCCTGGCTACACCACTTCTCTCGGGATGTTACGGTAGGCTCCCTCCGTCGCACTCCAAGCGCCCACAGCACGTGCGAGGCCTAAAGACACCCCAACACCCGACCTGGGGCGTGCCGTACCCACCCGCGCCGGTTGTGCAGGTGACGGTAGGCGAGGCGCAGCCAGAGCTCCACATTGTGCGGCTCCTGGGCCACCACCTCCTCCAGGGCCTGGATGCCCAGGTGGCACGAGTCGAAGTAGCGCACCTCCGGCTCCAGGTCCGCCAGCTCAGGGTCCTCGCTGGGCTCCAGCCTCCGCTGCAGCAGGCTCTTCCAGTCTGTGGGGAGTGGGAGCCAACAGTGAGGACCACCCACAGAACGGCCCATTGCATGGCGACGGTAGTGAGTCATTCGCATGATTGAGCTCCCTAGGGGAGAGATGCGCGTAATGTCAGCGGTCGGCGGAACCGGTGGGACTAATATTTTTTTCTTGTTTTTTAGAACGCTAACGGGTGGACAACAAACTTTAGCTATCTAAAAACCAAGAAAATATGTTTAACCAGTACGCTCTCCTGCTTTTATCCACGTTTATCAGTGGGACTCCCTCCCCAATGTTGGCATTCACACGGGCGGCGGGGAGCCTAGAGGGACGTTGGTGTTGGCAGACGCGCTTGGCGGTCGCACTTTCGACAACGAGGCTCGGTGCATGTTCACAAGGGTAGAAAAATGAAAGGTGTACACTAGAAGGCGGTATGCGATTATGGCAGCAGCGCCGTCAGATACAGAAAACGACGAACTGCTTCTACTAAAAATAGTGCGGGGTGAAAAGGTGGATGCAACACGAAAGACGTGGAATCCGAACAGTTTGCATACACACACACCAAAGCACGCATCTCCTCATACACGTCAGCCTACATCAACTTCAGTGAAAGCAAAGAACTCATTACAAACATTGTACAGCACACTGGCTGAAGGAAACTCTCTTTCAACGTGCCCTTCCACGACGCAGCAGCTGCCGCTGTCAATCGCGACACACTTTGCGCGGTCGTTTGCAATTTTTTGCCAGAACTCCTACCGCTGACCGCCAGGCCCACGACGTGGCTCCTGCGATACACTTCGTTGCCACTCCGGGACCACCTTCGAAGTAAGGACGGTATAGGACACTAAACACGCCGGTCAAAGATGCATTTTTTGCATTTCAGAGAGAACTATTCGTGCTATCATATTTTCGTTGCAACACTTCGTGATGTGCTAGGATCAAAAACCAGATTAAGATAGGTAACTGGGAAAGTTGGTAAAAGTTCATGTTGAAAAAACACCGCAACTGTTTTTTTCAACATTTACGAGATCGCCTGAGATGGAATAGGTTTACGAGATCGCCCGAGATGAAAAAAGAAGGAGACATGTCCTAGGAGGCGCCCAGCAAGCGTGCGAACATTTGACTTCGTGTTTTCTTTTCTTTTCTTTCTTCCTTCCTTATGTTCTAATAACAAACCAGTTGTTAGTCAGCGCTTGTCTTGCATTCTTTTCGTCTTTTTGTCGTTGTCCCAGTTGTGCGTTTTTTTCATTTCAATATCAAAAACCAGCCCTAAAGCACATTTTGTTTCAACACGGAAATGAAGGACGTTACGAATGAAAGGAATTACCTTTCTTCGGTGCCAGTAACGTCGGCTTCTCGGCCGCTTCCGGAGACCTCAATGATCCCACCGGTCCTTGGCACTGTCGCAGCGACCACCGCCGCTTCTCCAGGCTGGAGTAGTGCGGCGCGGCTGGACCCAACGACACAAAAATCGAAACAGGTCGGTCTCATCTCCATTGCTTATGCAACCACACCCTCTCAAACTATGAGGTACTGAGCTGCCAAAGGAACACTCCTATGTTTCTTTCTCCGCCAGGCTGACAAGGCAATGCAAGCGACGTGCTCGCTAGATTAGTCCGTTGCCAGCCTTGCATAGCGTGGCGATGCTATCTGCGCATTCAAGAGTGCAGAGAGTGGGGTCGGGCAGAGAAAGGCCAACAGTCGAATGGGCCGGCGAAAGCATAGCTCTCACTGCCCCGTCAGCTTGGCGGTGAATGGGACGCAGCACCGAGGCTGCTCGGAAAGCTTGCAACACACGTTTTCTCGTGGCCAAGAGTCATTTCAAGCAGGAAGTTTGTGCATGGTACTTTGACATTCTATCATTTGGTAGCGCAGTGTGACAGAGGAATGCTGGCATGTATTTCCATTCAAGACATCAACCCTGTGCAACATCCTTGGCTAGTGATGTCACACAGTCAAAATGCTGCAGCCAGAAGTTCCGAAATCTGCCCCTCGATTTCTCCTTTCCATTCCAGAGAGGAAACCCATTATCCTTTCGTGACGACGGGACGGGAAGAGTGAGAGAAGGACACTGGGAGAGGGTTTTCGCCAGGCAGAAAATGATTTTGCAGGTTGGCCTTCAGGGTGACAGTTCCTACTGTCCTTGCCGATAGAGTGACTTTTCACTTGAAACGGCTTCACTTGGCCCATCCCCCAAAAACAGTCGACCATGTGACAACAAGTTGCCGCATTGCCGTACTAGCGTGGCACCCAACCGGATATGGTTAGGTGCCAGCCATATAATACATTGTGTTTTAAAAGAATTACCGTAAAATACCGTGGAAGCACCCAAAGTTCACTATTCGGGGATTTTACGGTACGTGTGTACTTGTGCCCCCAAACAGTACATGCAATCTGTTCAATTTCAGAGCACAAAAGACTAGGCCCATCACCATGAACATCTGTTCAGTTGAGAGTAACCGCAATCGCTCGGATCAAATGCAGCCTTTCACAAACAAAACCAAAGAGTCTACTTTTCCAAACTGCAGAACAAATCATTGCAAAGTGCACAAGGATGCACAAATGACATCTGGGCCCAAAACAGCACCCTGAGCTGGATCCGTGAGTGTGATGTTGGCGCACTCACATTCCCAGCCAGACCACCCTGAGCTGGATCCGTGAGTGTGATGTTGGCACACTCACATTCCCAGCCAGACTTCAGTCCAAACTACATCAAATATCCCTTTTTTGAAAACCGCAATGACTGGCTATACATGCTTGCGTGACAAAGTATCGACATTCATGTGAAGTTTTTTCATGATTAGAAAGAACGACTGTTAACCCTTTGCGGTCATGTGTCGGGCCACGTCCAACATCGAAGAAACGCGCTTCCGGTCAGCAGTCGGGCGTCGCCCTACACGCGTTCTCGCAACCTTTAAATGCGCTCCTTTGCTTTTTTTTTTCTGCTTGATTGGTTGTGCCATCTCTTGGAGCATTCCTTTAACACTTCAATTACTTCACTCTTGAAAGGGTCCAAGTTTTTTCTCATAGAGAGCATAACTAATCTTAACCTAAAAACAGAGGAGCACGCAAATTTCAACTTCGCTGGCACGAGGGATGGCCATGTTCCAGCCACGCTTGTTCTGTAACTCTTCGCATGATATAATTAACAGTGACGACAATTTCAGTGAAGAGGATGACTATATCCCTCCAGTCATATGATGAAGACGTCCTCTGGGACTTGAGTGAAAGTAGTGATGAAGATGAAACGACTGCACAAGGCAGCGGCCGTGGAGCCGCCCGCCACAAACGTCGTCCAGGGCCTGTTTGCTCGAAACGCTAACTGCGGTTAAAGTTAACCGCAGTACCTAGGAGAGGGATTTTGAAATCATGTGACTGGCTCGGTAGGGATGCAAAGAAACATGGCGGTGGCCCGGTGAGTGAGCGCTGCTCGCTTTGGAACTAATATGTCGTTGTAGCTGCGATATCGGGCGCGTTAGTCAGCAACGAATGGTGCAGGAGGGTTTTCGCTTTGCCTTACCTCACTTAAAACGCAGAGCATGAGCAATGACCTCGCCGCATTTTAGATGCGGGGCATCTCTGCTTTCGGGTCTATGTCCCGCGTTGCCTTGTAGTCCGCACTCACACTACGCACGCGCAACTCTCCTCCTTCCCCTCTCTCCAACAGCTGCGCGTTACTCTCTCCGCTCTCTCTCTCTCTACCAGCTGCGTGCACTGCACGTGCGTTAGCCTTACTCATACCGCGCGCGCACGCGCAGCTCCCTCCTCTAGTCTCCTCTCCTTCAAGTGTGAAAAAATCAGCAGAACCCATCCTTTGGGAATGATTATCTACGTTAATGCGAATAGCATCAAACGGTGCGGAGTTATGCGCGTTCGTCAGGTGGCCGGCACACTCTAGATACGCCAGCCCACTCTTGAGGCGATTCTAAATTTGTTGACACTTTCACAGCCCTGCGCTGATCTCGCAGCCCAGCACGTGCGTTTGTGTCACTTAGGAAGGCGAGCAAAGCACGCGCCATACGCACAAACACTCAAAATGGTACCGACCAGACTTTCTGGCGTCTCAGCTAGTCTCAACCAACGGTACTCCTAAACGGTTGTTTATATCTTTACCATAGGACGCGCTTGTACAGCGCTATCACAGCTACCGGTGCATGGCGCGTTCCCATGCACGAGGGCTCCATTCCGTCTCTCGTGAGGCTGAGCACGGCCGCTACATCACCCCTCTCCCGAGCGCGGGGAGAGGGTGAGCTAGCGGCCGTGCTCACCCTCACGGAGCGTGAATGAGCCCCGCGGCATGAACGCGCGCGCACCGTGGCTGGGACAGCGCTGCAAAGCGCGTCCTATGGTAAAGATATAAACGACCGTTTGAGTGCGTTGAATGACTGCCTTATAGCTCTGTGGTTAGCGCGTCTGCCTGCTGATCAAAGGGTCAACGGTTCGAATCCCGCCAGCGCCGGTCTCTTTTATTTATTTATCGACCCGCGGCGTAAGAGGTTAGATAGCCAGATAGATAGATAGAGAGATAGATAGATAGATACAGACGAAGTGCGTGCATATCCAGAATGCTATTCGTATTAAAAATGCGCGGCGAGGTCATTGCTCATGTTCTGCATTTTAAGTGAGGTGAGGCAAAGTGAAAGTGCCTCCGTGCACCATTCGTTGCTGACTAACCTTGCCCGATATCGCAGCTACGCACATATTAGTTCCAGCGTTGTGTGCGCTCACTCACCGGGGCACCGCCATGGTTTCCGCATTTTTACCGAGCCAGTCAAGGATTTCAAATCCCTCTCCTGGGTACTGGCGGCTAACTTTAGCCAGCGGTTAGCGCTTTTCCTGAAAGCAACCGGCCCTGAGCCTGTACACAAACAATCTCCCGACTTCCCTGTACCTACGCTCAGTGTGAGATGCCATCTTGTGTCGGGCAACTATACTTTTCAGTGGCTCCATGCGCTCAAGACAGTTTCTGACCTGGAACGACAGTTGCTGGTCAGGCATCTGACCACGGCAAGGGCCAATAGCAGTTGGCACTGATCCACACTCAGCTCACTCAAACCGCTCGGAAATACCTTCCTGCCGCCAGTCCGCTCGTGATAAGCCTGCTCTACACCGCCGCTTCTTTCTCATCACTCCCATTCCCCCGCTGCATCCGCGGGGCCGGGCCCGCTCGGCGCCGCGCTATCCCTCACAATAGGAAGGAAAAAAGTGTGCATGCTGTCTATGTGCGCGCTTAGCTGCCGCAAGCAGGAAAAA
>JAZHYW010038928.1:0-20244 GCA_037355805.1 Ixodes ricinus | reverse complement strand
TAGATTGTTCACTCCCTCTATAATGCACTATCAGGTTGAAATGAAAGGTGATCACCGGAGCGCGTGCCGCTCCGTACATCCTGCGCCGCCTGTCAGCGATCGGGGAGCCCTCGGCGCATGCGCTGTTCAAGTCGAGGGTGCGAGGCTGCCTGTCCTACTGTTAGGTGCTCAGCTCCCGGCTGGCGCACCTGTGCTTCTCTCGCGGCGCCGCTGAGGGTGCTCTAAGCCGTCGCCGCTGGGGTTCAAGCTCCTGGCTGCCATCGCCGCGCGCTCGCCAAGCACGGCGGCTCCAGGGAGGCGTCCGAATGTCGGCTCCTCGCTGCCGCTCGCTCCGGCGAGCGCGTGCGATGGCAGCCAGGAGCTTGAACCCCAGCGGCGACGGCTTAGAGCACCCTCAGCGGCGCCGCGAGAAGCACAGGTGCGCCAGCCGGGAGCTGAGCACCTAACAGTAGGACAGGCAGCCTCGCACCCTCAACTTGAACAGCGCATGCGCCGAGGGCTCCCGATCGCTGACAGGCGGCGCAGGATGTACGGAGCGGCACGCGCTCCGTGATCGCCTCATTTCAACCTGATAGTACCTTGTACATTGAGGGTAAATAAATAAGTAAATAAATAAATAAATGACAGGGCAATGTCTTGAGCGGAAGTGGTTGATTACACGGCTGCGATCGTTCAAAAGCCCCATTGTTCTCGGAAAAAAATTAATGCGAATTAAGTATCATCGAAAAGTAACATGTCTTTGTCTTTCTTCTCTGTCGTGTAGTTTTGCAATCATAAGGGTCTGTCTAAATGCGACCCAAGCACGAACCGGTTGAGCGAAACAAAGAAAGAATGGTGGCAACAGCCGCGGTGCTAAAAGAAGAAAAAAATCGGGAGCGGATACGGATGGGGCGTTACTTTTTTAGTTTAAAGATAATTGAAACTCATAAATTCGTAAATATTTATTCCTCGCTTTTTCTAAATATTCTCAATAGAAATGAAATTGTGCGAGTTCGATTGCTGTTAAAAGAAAAAGAAACCTAGAACTACTTTTTGTAACAGACGGCACTGCCGTCATGGCGGTAACGAACGAGGCCTCTGTTGCCTCGAGCATGGAGTGTTATCGCACGACTTCCTCCGACGCTCTCATTGGATCGCAGGGGCCGCAGCCTCCACAGTTCGCCAAGTTATCGTGAAACGAAGTATATATGAGGTACGGACAATCGTCCCCACCCTTTTTCAGTCTCGAGGTTTTTTTTCTTTTGTCAGGATTGAGGAAGAAAATCTTTGCGAGGGCACCAAGCCGTGCGCCCTTGGAGGAGTGTTGGGCTGGAGTACCGTCGAAATTACATCAACCCTGACAACATACCACGAAAACATTGATGCCGAGTATAGCGTTTCACAAATGGCTCCGAGGTAAGTTCGAGGACGCAGTGAAAGTTTAGAATTCGCCGAATGTTTTGCCCACGACTCGAAGCCCTCTGCTCTACAAGGTGCGCCGGATGCTAGCAGGCCAGAAAGACAAGTAGCGGACATTCGCTGTCCTCTTCGAAACAATCGATTCAGAAGAACTTACATGTAGATGAGATGTGCGTGGACTGCCGAGCAGTGGCTGTTCTTTGGGAGCTTCGGAAAGCTCACGCGAGACCTGCAAGAACAAACAAAAAAGATAAAGGCAAGATTGACGCGAAAATAAAAAATAAACGTGCATAGAGGTATCAAAGAGGCCATCTGCTTGCTCCTGTGAGACATTGCGAATAACTTTCAGCCTTTCCACTCTGGTGAAGAAGGAAGACCAGCGAAGCTGTACTATGGTGGGACGACCTCAAGGGAAGACTTCCAGGACGACTTCTTGGACGACCTCAGGGACGACGCCTAAAGGATGACGTCTAGGACGAAGTCAAGGACGACCTCAAGACGACTTCGAGGACGACCTCAGGGCGGCGTCTAAGACGACCTCAAGGACGACGTCTAAGACGACCTCAAGGACGACGCTTAGAACGACCTCAGGGACGACCTCAAGGACGACTTATAGGACGACCTCGAGAACAATCTCCCGGACAACCTCAAGGACGACCTCAAGGACGACTTCTAGGACGACATCTAGGACGACGCCTAGAGCAATTCAGCCTTTCCACTCTGGTGAAAACCAGAGTGGAAAGGCTGGGAAGGCTGCCGCCATCCATGAGTGAGGCCGGCAAGCCGGTTGTTCTGGTTGCCGCCGTCGCTCATAGATGGCGGCAGCTGTCCAGAGTTTTGTGTCGACATTTGTTTGGTACCGGACACGATCCTGGGGAACCTAGCCCCTAACAGCTCCGCTGTAGAAGATTGAGGCAGTCCCAGCGAGAGTCTCACATTTATTAGGCCAGAGAGCCCTCCCTTTCTAAATAAGTTTCTTCGTCGCCATCGTAGAGCGGAGCCAACTGCAGTGCACGCTCATCCAGTGTGTCACCTGCATGCCAAACCACCCTTGTCCAACGACAGACACGCAGGCCGATCCACCACCCGCATGTGCATGTGATAAGAGGAGCAGGCCAAATTGTTTCGTGTTACAGATGAGAATTTTCCGGGAGAATGCTGTTGCATCCAAAAACATTTGAGCAGTTCGGTGTTAATCCACAGCAGCCGCAGTAATAAGCTGCGAAGTCGTTGGGCATTGGCGTCGTGTTCACGCACCGTGGGGTGCGTGAACAAAGTGTTAGGAACAAAATAGACATCTGACCAATGTGTTCTGAACGATTTTGTTTTTTCTTTTGTTCCGGAGCGTGCAAAAGTGCGTCTCCCGGCACCAGCCGGTGCTACAATGGCAGGTCTGTTTGATTCAGCCAAAGAGTTCTGAACTAGTCCTGTACGAGTTCAGAGGAGTGCAGGAGTCGTGCAGTGGCAGCGCAGAACCAGTGCAGCCACCGCGTTGGAACGGGCACCTAAAAGTTGCGCTCTAAAACGTTTTCAGAATGAAATGCGATTCTGTCTGCATTTTTAACAATCACCGTCCATTTTGTTTCGTCCATAAGCATTCGCGTACTTCGACTGTGTACGCCTGGATAAAATTTACATTCACTTGTCAATAGTAGATTAACTCCAAGTCTCTCGAGGTTCTCATTTCGATGGAGGGTTCACGGCATCAGGGTCATTTAGCGTTGGGAGTCACTGGTGGTAACGCGCGGTAGTGGTCACTTTGAATACGAAGGCCTGACAAGAGTGTCGCCTTGGCCAATACAGTTATCGACCGTCACGGACTTCAGGATGAAGTGTTTATTCTGACTCTCAAGAAAGACCCGCATGAAACTACCGAGTCATGCAATGCCAATTCTCAACGTTTTTTCTTTTTGAGCTTTGTTAGTGGGCGTCTACAGATACCAGCGGACAAAGCATGCAGTATTATGCTCAGCTATCGGGCATGTGAGTGTCAATGTATCAAATTGCAGACCTCTGCAGTGTATCGGAGTCAGTCTGCACCCAAAAGCAACTGAAAGCGGGGGCTATTAGGAGTGAAATACATTTTTTGTGTCTTTTAAGAAGAATATCAACATTGTGAATACTGACACAGCATCAAAATTAAACAATTTATGCAACACAATCTTTCAACACTTACCATAAGGAGCCAAACCTGCGCAAGCAGGAACGCAAGACACTTTCAAAATATCATATTCGAGCTAATTCCTACCCTCCGTTAGAATCTCGCTTCCGTGCCTACCACGGGTACATTATTTTCATCAATGAGAGAAAATGTAACCTCTGTCTCGGCGTTATTGTTAAGCATTACGGACATTTGAGCGGGAGCTCCAAGAAATGGCACTGTGAGCAGACGCGGACGAGGAGTGTCGTCTGCTCGCGTAATCTGCTTCTGCACGGACACTGAACTGACCCCGGAGCTGGTGGAAGGTTTAGAAGAATTGGGTCTGAACTCGTTCAGAAAAGGGAGAAATTGAACGCGCCAGTGTAGCGGCTGTGCAACTTCCAGTTGAATCGAATGCATCAGTTCCTGCACTGCTGAACTAGTTCAGCCAGTTCGGGCGAATCGAACATACCTGGCATTTTATTACTGGCTATTTTTTTTTCTCAAGAGAGCGCATGCAGTAAGCACCAGGTACTACAACGCTCCCAAGCTTAACGCGTGGTTGTTAACTACTGTGGCGTAACTCTGTGTTAATGTATCCGCCTGCATTCGAAGTGGACCTAGGTTCGATTCCGTGGGTGGCGGGCAAACTTTTGAGGATTTAGCAGTATTGATGACGGACAGCCTATGCCCTACGACGTCGAGTACAACAACTACAACGACGACAACTACATCAACAACGGATGTCATTTCCGGTTGACTCACTCGGTGGTGCTGTCATTGTGGGCGTCCGTCGAGAGAGCTTCCATGTGAAAGTGGGTGGCCACAAAGTCCTTGAGCAGTTCCCTGAGCTCAAAGCCCGAGAGCTCAAAGTTCCTGGTGGCCGCCTTGAACACCAGCCGGGCGTCACCGGGAACTTGGGACAGGCCGTTCCTCAGTGCCTGAATGGGGGGGGGGGGAGGCAAGACATGGGTCCTGAAACAGACTTCCTCGTTTATCCAGGGATTACAACGAAAATTCTCGCATATACATGTTCCTTCCTTCCTCTTTCCAGACGTGCAGCCTATTTCGAGCTATCTCTTCTACTATTTCTATAAATAATACATTTATGAAGACGTCTCAATTATTTTTCGAGTTATTAGGTGAGCAAAAGCCTAACAGATCATTCCCTTAAAGCCACCAAAGCTTAAAAAAAAAAGAACTCGCAAGATTTTTGGGTGCAGACTACAACGTATTATCGAGCTATTTATATTCCTGCAGACATACACAACACAGTCTCATAAACTTGTCCTGTTTAATTACGACAAGCTCCACCCACACAACGAACGATCAGATAGTTTGTCCACTGGGTGAAGGTGTTTCAACATGCCTTTACTAACCCGTGCTTTTATAAATCAGCAGAACCCATTCTTTGGGAATGATTATCTGCGTAAATGACAGCATCAAACGGTGCGGAGATTATGCGATGCTGTCAAGTGGACGGCACACTCTGAGATACCGACCCGTCTCTTGAGGCGATTCTAAATTTGTTGACACTCTCACAGCCTTAGCATCGTTATCTCCTCACGCCTGCACGCGCTTGTGTCGCTTAGAAGGCGAGCAAAGCACGCGCCATACGCTAAGCACTCAAAATGGTGACAACTGCATTTCTGGCGTCTTCAGCTAGTCTCAACCAACGGTAGCTCTAAACGGTTGTTTATATCTTTACCATAGGACGCGCTTTACAGCGCTGTCACAGCTACCGGTGCGCGCGCGTTACATGCACGAGGGCTCATTCCGCTTGGAATGAGCCCGTGCCTCATTCCGAGGCATGAGGGCTCATTCGGCCGCTAGCTCACCCTCTCCCGCGCTCGGGAGAGGGTGAGCTAGCGGCCGTGCTCAGCCTCACGAGAGCGGAATGAGCCCTCGTGCATGGAACGCGCGCGCACCGGTAGCTGTGACAGCGCTGTAAAGCGCGTCCTATGGTAAAGATATAAACAACCGTTTAGAGCACCGTTGGCTGAGACTAGCTGAGACGCCAGAAAGTCTGGTCGGTACCATTTTGAGTGTTTGTGCGTATGGCGCGTGCTTTGCTCGCCTTCCTAGGTGACACAAACGCACGTGCTGGGCTGCGGAGATCGTGCGCAGGGCTGTGAAAGTGTCAACAAATTTAGAATCGCCTCAAGAGTGGGCTGGCGTATCTAGAGTGTGCCGGCCACCTGACGAACGCGCATAACTCCGCACCGTTTGATGCTATTCGCATTAACGTAGATAATCATTCCCAAAGGATGGGTTCTGCCGATTTTTTATTTATTTATCGACCCGCGGCGTAAGAGGTTAGATAGCCAGATAGATAGATAGATACATAGACGAAAAGTGCGTGAAGTAGCCAAAGAATGCTATTCGCATTAAAAACTACATCAGCTCGATCACGCTGACGAAGACGCGCTCGGCTACGGTCGCCAGTGAATACCTCCCATTCTCGACCCACGAGTGGCACACAGATGCCTGTCAAAATGACCGTCACCTGGAAGATCATCAGCAGAACGGCAGGACGAGGGGTGGGTCTGCGACGCGCGAGTAATTCTAGTTTTTTTTTTAACTGCGAGCGACCTAAGGGATTTACTTCATACTTCCACTTTAGAAAGGTGTAAGCGCGCATCTTCATTGCGAAGCTCATTACCCAGCAGATAGGGAGTGCAACTCTCACACCGCGGTACCACCCTTGCCAAAAGTTTCAAACGGCGCGCAGGGAGACCGTGCGAGGAAAGATGGGAGACCTTGGTGGCCTGGGCGGCGTCTCCGAGGCGCAGGTGAAGTTCGGCGAGCTCGATCCAGCCCTCGGACCAGGTGGGGTTGTCCAGCAGTGCGGAGTCGCACAGCACCACCGCCTCCGAACCCCTGGGCAGGGAGGGCGACACCGGTCACGGGCACGTCGACACGTGAGGCGGAAAACACTCGAACGGACAAAATAAAACAAACAATAAAACGGCAGGAAGCATGAAAGGGGAGCTCCGGCGGTTTTTCGAGCTACCCAAACTGAACACATTTTCGAAGTGCCCAAGCTGCACTCTTTTCCGGCATGCTAAAACGGCTACTGAGAAAACGGCAAATAAAGTTGACGCCGAAACCAACATGAAAATTTTCCCGCGCTCTCCATTCGGAAGATGATGTTGTAGTCGAGTCAAAACAAGCAATAAAAAAACACAGTATTTTTTATTTTTTTTTTATGGCGTGAGTTTTATCAGCATTCATTTCACGCCATCAAACTTCTTGTGATCTGTCGGAAACAAACTGTACTGGCCCCAAACTGTCCTCTATATTAGAACATTTAATGTCAAGTGTTTTCAGTCTTGCCAGTAGATCCTTTCAACCTTTCAAACCAAATATAGAACTTCAATAGCTTAAAAGAAATTTATTGTGACTCGTGATTTTGCTTTTTAGTTCAGATCTCTGCAATAGCTAATGTGTTGAACCAAGTTTTGAGGCAAATTTGAGACCATCAATATTTCGCCAGGAAACAAACTTTGAATTTGGTTGACTCGCATTCAGAACAAGTGCTGCAGAATCGTGGGAAATTTCCCACATTGTGAGAGAAAGCGTGGCAGCTAGGAGAAGCTTTCTTTCCATGGCAGCTAGAAACCATAGTTTAGACAGCTTAATAAATGCATTATAAATTTACTATTGGGGAGGAGGAGCGACCGTGACGCCCCAAGCGGTTAACTTTAGAACTACACGGATGGGGACAACAGATACAATGATTGAGCGCTCGGCCGACATAACCGAACGCGGCGTCAGCGTTCGGTTGGAGTTCGTGTTCTCCGGTGAGGGAGACGAGGGGCTCTTTTGTTTCTACTCTGGCCTCCATGAACAATGCAGCGTGCACGGTCCCAGCTCCGCACAAAAGCCGAAGTGGGTCAAGCTCGCATTCTGAGGATAGATCCGGCACTTAACGTCGCTTCGTCGATTGTTAGTATTTTTTCCATTAAACTGTGCCCCGCGATCTATTGTAGAAGATGACGTGGACATGCCCATAAGGCCTGTGGGCATGTGCGCAGGCCTTGTGTTGAGTAAACACCGAGGGTGGGGACAACAAAGGGGTCAGAGCGCCCCCTATAGTTCGATCTCCTGCCCAATACCACAGTGTGTTCAATAAAAATATTGTTCTAAATGTTTCGTACTATTTCAGTTTAGTTAATGGGCTTCATGCCTTCATTTAGCTCCCCTGTTCATTCAACCAATGTAGAGTGTGGAAAATGAGGGGGGGGGGGCGGGGGGGACCAGTTTGCCGAACGTCAACTCCTCCATTTCGCAATTTATGCGAAGAAAATTTCTACAACACAAGAACATAAGTGAGCGGTTGTTGTATCTAAAGGCACTTGGCGCCATGCATATCTTAAAAACGACTTTTGCCACTAAATTGGTTTTGTGGGGGAAAAAAAAAAGGGAATTTTTGCCGCTTAAATGGGAAAAACCGAAGTGGCCATGCGGCAACACTGTTCGGAACAAACACATTGCAGTCTTAAAGCGTGAAACAGTTTACGTTAAGATGTGCTTACTTTTGCAAACATACATACGAGCTTCACATTCTTTTTTCTTCCAAACTCCACGCTTTGAAGGAAAGGCTTATCACTCGGTAACTGAGAGTCCGTTCAGTCGGGCTTGCCAGAGGCCGAACATAGAGGTTAAAGCGTAAAACATGAAAACAAGCAAGAATCGCATCGCGCCAACGCCACGATGTGACCAAATGTCGTGCCGTCCCGTACAACAGTTGCTACAGTTACGCTGCTTGGCGGTGCGACGCAACTTCTGCTCACACACGTTTTAGGCTTAAAGGGACCATGAAATGACTGTTTACTTTTGCCAAAAAATCTTTACAATAAACTTTCAATGTTCACCGCCGAACAGGCATCTGTTTTCGTTTTGATTTATGAACTTCTACACGAAAAATTAATAAAATACTGAGTTTTTCTTCCTCTTCAACTCACCGTAAAACAAGCCGCGGAGTAATTTTGACGTCGTGACGTGCGCTGTCACTGGAACAGTAAGTTCCCTCGGCAGTAGGAGAATGGGTGTGTTAGTGGCGAGCTGGCGATGTGCCGGTTGGTTTTACCACAGGGTTTTAGAGCGGTGATGGTGCCGATGCCACCATTTTCTGAATCGGCGCCTCTCATCACCGCCATAGCCATGTACACATCGCAGCTGAGCGTAATTCAATTAGATATGTTGTACTACAGCGACAGCATGGGACTGGTCTCTTACGCCGGTACGCCTGTTGAAAAGTGTGGCAAGTCTTCCTTGTTCCTTGTCAATATCTTGTTGTTCCTTGTTCCTTGTCAATATCAAACGACAAGGAGTGGCAACTCCGACGTAGTGGTGTCAAAATGCTGAGCTCCGATTGGCTCTGATTGAAGGATAGCGGGTAGACCTCAAGGAAGCTTGCTTTGAGGTCTACCTCCTGTCCTTCAATCAGAGCCAATCGGCGCTCAGCATTCTGACGTCACTATAACCCCTGCAAAAGAAGCGGACAAACTTGCACTCCACATGGCGAGATTTGGAACACGACACATTGTGCGGGCACCTCGAGCGTTGCCCAGACGGGTTTTGCCGCCTACTTAGGTCCCATTTGTTTTGGGGTGTTGTATTAATTTCAAGGTCCCGTCAGCTTTGGGTTCCCCTCCGCATCGAAGTTTGCGGCGAGGTTCCCCTTGTTTCGGGGTCCCATTCCCAGCCCCACTCACATTCCCTGGGAGACCATCAGGGCCAGCTGGCTCGCAAAGAGGGGCAGGCACCTCTCGGGGCCGCCGAGCTCGTCCACGCCCTCGTGGAAGGCGCAGCACAGGGCATCATACGACTGCGTCAGTGTC
Source organism: Ixodes ricinus (assembly GCA_037355805.1). Classification (NCBI taxonomy): domain Eukaryota; kingdom Metazoa; phylum Arthropoda; class Arachnida; order Ixodida; family Ixodidae; genus Ixodes; species Ixodes ricinus. The sequence continues at coordinate 10,860 of JAZHYW010038928.1, read as the reverse complement.
CGGCGCTCGTGCCAGGGAATCTCGAAGCAGTCCTGCATTAGAACCATAGAGTCTGTACGGTAAGCCTCGAGGAAGACGTCTCCCATTTTCCCGTGCACTTCCGGCTGCCTCGGAATGGAGGAGTGTGGAAGTAACTCCACATCAAACCCCTACCCACATTAAATTAAGCCGGGTTCACACACTTGCGTTTGGGCGCTTCTGCTCAACAGCGTTAAACCACTAGTGACCCTTACGTCAAGATTGAAGCGCTGGGTATCCCGACTTATCCAAGTACCGCCATCCTTTGACCGTGCCGTGGGCGCTCCTATTGGATGCCGGTGATGTGACGCCATGTTTGGCTTATGGTGGATCCCACATGTGGAGCGCAAGTTCGTCTGCTTCTTGCGATGATGTCCAAATGCCGAGCTCTTATTGGCCGATTGAAAAAAATAGTGGGTAGACCTCAAGGCATCTAGCATCGAGTTCTACACACTATCCTTTCAATCACAGCCAATCGGAGCTCGGCGTTGTTCTGACATCACCGCAACTCCTGCGCAAGAAGCAGACGACTTGCTCTCCGCATTGGTCTACTGTGGCTGCCGGTGAAGCGCTGCCATTTGTGAGCATGCTCCTATTGGTCTAATGTAGAAGCCACTACTCCCATATTAAAGATTCAAAGTAAATAACCAAAATAAAGCGTCGATGAATGCACGTGCGAGATGCCATTGGTTTTAGGCTTTTGCTTTAGAACAGTTACTGCTGCAGACACCGGCCTGTGCGGCGTGTGGAACACCATTCCCTGCATTCTCCCAGATGCTTGAGTAACTTAGCAATAGGTCTATTCAGTAGATTAGTAATCAAGAGGCACTATTTTCAAGATCAGTAGACTCTCAGGCAGATAATAAAGGTTTCTCAAAGATTTGCCGCTGTGCGACCCGCGTCGGCCAAGTCTACGCTTACACTTACACCGCCCTCTCTTTGTCGTCGTTCCAAGCGCTTGTGTGCCTAGTCTCGCTTTCCTTCGGCTCTCCCGGGGTGGTGGTCCCGTCGCACGTGTCTACTTTCTGCCGGGTGGCGGTCCCGTTGCGCGTGTCTAGTTTCCTCCGGATCCTCAAGGCGGGTCTGTGTCATGTGCTAAACAGCTTCACTAGTCATCCACCTTCACAGAGTGGAATGGCTCACAATTTTCTTTTCGTCCCGCGTACTGGATACGAAACCCACGTGACCGAAAGCAAGAGGAAACGAAAAACGTCTATAACTAGGCTGAAGGTTTCGCGGTATTTGTGAGGTCAAGTCTACTACCACCTATTATAAAGGGTCGCTCGTAACATTATCTAGAATTGCCGCAAGCCCGTGGCGAAAGAGTGACGCATAAAAAACTCAGGAAGATATACGTAGGGTCAGAAACTATTCCTGGGGGCTACCTGTATAGACTGGACTGCCGGCGAGATCGCGCTTGCTCTAAGGTCCCTCGGTAAGATTCACGCTTCGAGTCTCTTACAAGCGCCAACAAACATTCTTGCGCGAATGTGCGGATCGTGTGCCACAATCGATTGCTGCGCCGCCGTTTGCTTCCATAGGTGGCACGAGGCGTGCGCCTCGTGCACTGGCGTATTTAACACCACCGGTAAGATCTGCCAGACGAGTACGTCGCAGTGGCTTTGGGCCTTGTCGCGAGTGCTTGCGGGCGACACGCGACATGGTCTCGATCGAATGCAAATGAGAGAACCTGGCCTTCGGGAACCCTCTTCCTTTCGTCGGTAGTGGAAGCGCTTCCGGTACCTTGCTGCACAGCCTCCCCAGGAGCCCGCTCGGTGGAGAAGAGGCATGCCGGCAGGTGTCGAAACTCCACGAAGTACAGGAAGCAGAGCCAGAGGAAGCACAGGTCGCCGGGACTAAGCAGCATGTTGGCGCACTGCAGGATGTCCTGGGTGGTCGCGTCCATCAGCTCCCGGCCTCGGTCTCCACCACAAAGTGCTCGAAGCCGATCACGGACTTCACCGCCGTCTGTGGGGAAGGTGAGAACAGAGACCGGACGCGGGGATGCGTGAGCCGCTTTGATCGGTCGCTATTCCACGCTTCGCGGATGGAGTGATGTATTCGCCGCATTCGATGGTAGTCGATGCCTACGAGAGCGCCGCGGTAGACTTCCGATAATGTATTTATTTGTTCTTCAGCAACGCACGGCAATAGGGTAAGAAGCTTTTCCTTCAAAGAAGTATCCACAATACGTTTGCAAGAACTTGCATGCATTGTAGATAGCGGTAGAAAAAAACAAAAGAATGCGAAAGAAAACAGAAAGGGGAAAATCTGGAAGTGCACAGGGGTCCACACGGCAGCGAGCTTGTTTGCAAACAAACATTGGTGAATGGACCTTTTTCCAGTAACGAGCGCAGTCTGGGGAGTTGTCTTTGAACTACAAATGAAGGGCAGCCCAAATAACTCCGCCCATCAGAATACATTAGCATTGTGACGTCGTATTAATCTCCGCTGCCTTTTAAGCACCATACTAGCACACGCAAACAAGAATCTCCAAAACAGACGGAATACGCGCAAAGATAGGTGCTGATATGTTGGTCAACTGGATCTTTGACCAGCGAAAATGGCGACAGCGGGAAACAAGGCCGGGGGAGGGGGGACGGCTTACGCATGTGCAGAAGCTTACTAGAAAAAGGTCAATTGACTGTGAATTTCAGATGGTCAGAATGTATCGTGTGTTGCTTTGCAGTGACATTGCACAGAAGAACTCAGTATGCATAGTGTGCCTCGACGGCACAAACACCGTCGTGAATGCTGAGGGACTCAAACGAGCAACGGACCAAGCGAATGACAAACGTTTAGTGGCATCTGGGGATATGGCATCTGTGGATATGGCACCCAAGGGCGCCACTAAACGTTTGTCATTCGTTTCGTCCGTTGCTCGTCGAAGTCTCTCAACATACGCAATGTTACACGGTGTCAGAACGATTCCGTCGACCGCCCCAACACCGACATAAGCCACAACGCCCGCTAGAGAAGGATCTCGAGCGTCCAGAGGGACTCCAACTGGCCGAAAACATTGCGCAAAACTGGAAAATATTGCAGTCAACGAGTGGAGCTTTGGAAGCCAAGGAACCGGAGAAACCACGCTCAGCGAAACAGAAGGTGTCAATACTCCTACGAGTCTCGCAACACCTTCCGATGCACCGACGCCGAACGCAGAGATTAAGGCATCCTCCTCCAGAAATTTGAAGGCTACTGCATGCCTCGCTGCAAGGAGACGTACGAACGCTACATCTTTCGATCCCGGATGCAGAAAGAGGGTGAGCCTTTCAAGAACTACTTTTGGGATCTGCAGCTGAAAGTCGAATCATGCAACTTTGCCAACCTCACCGATTTCACGATGCGCGACCGGAACGTGTCTTTGGCGCCGTTGACAACGAACTACGAAAACGCACGCTCCCGAGAGGGCTCAACTCTGGAGTTCAGTCTTTCTCTGGGGAAGTTTGGAGAGCGCTCGTTCAACTGAGCAGAGCGTCACTGTATGTCCGAGCACGTGATGCTTTTTGGCCCTGCCAAGAGTTACGCGGTTTTGCTCGAGGGAAAAGGTTCGGCCAACCCTTGTCCAATCAGTGAGAAGACGAGCCCCGTGTCGGCGTTCGGCTGGCAGTCCGCCTGTCGACTTCCGTCGCTGGCAGCTAACCAGGTATGGTTAGGTGCCAGCCACGTAACACATTCCGCATTGAAATTTCGGTACCTCGGGTCACCCTCGGCTTGCCGAGGACGAAGCCGCGGCTCCAAACACAGCCCCGAGTCCACCCTTGGCCCCCACCTTGAGGATGAGGAAGGCCAGGGCCAGGTTCCCCGAGAGGGAGCTCAGGCGTGCCCAGTACAGCAGCACCTCCAGGATCCAGCCGGAATCCGGTGTCGTGTCGCCCTTGGCCAGTCCCTGGGTCAAGTGGTACAGCTGCTGCTGGCACAGCTGGCCCTGGGCCTGGACCCCTTCCGCCAGGGTCACGCTCTGCGCCCGACAGACCGTTCCAGTCAAGGTCACGGTTAAGCGAGGACACTACGCGAAACGGTCAACTTTTGAACCTTTGGCTTAATGTGAATGTAATTTACAGCAAATAGTGGCAGTTGTGAGGCAGAATGCAGTGCAAAGTTGTATCTGCGTACATAAATTGGGAAAAAAAATTATAGTCGGTTTTATAAGGAACACACTGACATTGTTTAGGAAAACTATCTTTAGAAAACTAATGTAATACCCAACATTTCTGTTCTTCACCAGATATGCAGCAGGATGCCTAGAGAGTGCAAAATGTGAAAACAAATATTCCAAAACAATTTATTTTGTGTAACATTCCATTGAAAAATCTAATAATATTTTTGCCTTTTATGTTGTCGACAAAATCTTAACATTTTTATAAAAGACACCTACAAAGTAAAAAAGCAATGCCACAGTTGCATTGCTTATTAAATTCCAGTTAGGAAAAACAATGAGTGAGCCTTTTCTTTTGTCCTGTTACCAAATGATAGTTTTCCTAAAGTGAAATTTATGCCGAAAAGTAGGATGGAGAAAACCATGTCCAAAGCGCTCGAACTCGGTTCTTTAGCATCGGTGGACCAAAAATAATTCATAAAAAATAACTATGCAGTGTAAACATATTAATCTTTTTGGGAATACTTTCTAAAAGTTGGTGAATATGACATTTTTCATAATAACTTTTTTTCACTTTTTTTTTGGGGGGGGGGTAGCGTTTTTTAAAAGTTTAGTTACATTCCATCCAAATCTAAGCTGACAGTGGAGTGGAGAAGCTATGTGCACATTAAACCAGCCGTACGTCTTTTCCGCCGTGCAATCATGCTCCCGCCCGTACACCATGCGGAGAAGGCGTCAGGTGATAAAACAAAGGTGATTGTAGTACTGTCAACTTTGGGGTGAATGGGGTACAAAGTCGAACGTTCATTCGATGGGTTCAATTCAAAGCGGGCCCAAGACACGAGCCAAAAGGTAGACAAAGTGGTCAAGAGCTCGGTCAAGGAATCTTGCAAGAGTGCCCAGAAAAGAAGTCGATAGGTTCGGGGAAAATCTCTGGCTTATTGCGCTCTGATAATGTGAGAGAGAACGATTCAAAGGAAGAGTGTGACAAGAGAGCTCAGAATGCACGAAGATGCTTCACCTCATAGCTTTGCATCACTTGCCAGCACAAACTAACGTGCGCAAGCATAATAAGAAAGCACAAAATAATCCACTTATTGCCGGTCACCCCCAAAAGAGTGGAACAAGCCCGTCAGATAAATAATGGTTCAACATCCTAGTTGAAGAGCCACACTGCACAATGTTTATCTACAATATTTACAAACATAAAACCACCCCTCAAAGGCATCCGCTGTCGAAGCTGCTGCAGAGCTTGTGCATCTTTCGTGACTGCCTCTTCTTCTTTACACTGGTCACTTCATAGTATTTGCTAACGACCGCACAATGTTACGCCCTGGACAACAGCAGAAACTGAGGGTAACCATAAAAGATCCACTAGCCCGAGAAGCGAGGTCCCAACATTTAACGCTGTCAATCTCCTTTTGTAAAATGGTGCAACTGCGAGTGCACCGACCGTCCATCAGGTGGAGTTACCAACAATCTCTCTCTGTAAGGGGTGCAACTGCGACTGCACCCGCCTTCTGCCAGACGGAGCTACCGACAGTCTCTCTCCGTGAAAAGCAAAGCTGCAATCCTACCCACCTTCCACCAAACGGAGTTGTGCGGGCAGTAGTCCAGCGCCCGGCGGCACAGGTAGGGCAGGTCCTGGCACTGTGGGTGTGCTCCGTACCATCCCAGGTAGTGGCACCACACCTCCGGACTGCTCCGGTTGCTCTCCAGGGCCTGGGAGAACACGTGCAGGGCCTGGTCCAGCCTTGACTCTGGGTCACCCCTGGGGAGAGGGGAGAGAGAATAGGTTCCTTTAGGATGGCATCCAGGCGTCTAACGTTTAGAAACGAAAAACGTGCTAACACGACTAGATGTCTTCGCAAAAATCACTGTCCCTTGAGCAGAATCCAACCAACAAACCCTCACTCATTTGTCCAATGCTCTACCACTGTGCTACTGGAGCAGCTTAGAAAAGCATAATTCCAAGTGCTATGCACATACTTGTGTGGCTGCAAAACATGCTGCCTAGGACGAAGACAAAGTTATTAGGGGGACACTACCCAAAAAACTGGAATTGGGGAGGGGGGTATCTGCTCCCTCCCCCTGGCTACACCACTTCTCTCGGGATGTTACGGTAGGCTCCCTCCGTCGCACTCCAAGCGCCCACAGCACGTGCGAGGCCTAAAGACACCCCAACACCCGACCTGGGGCGTGCCGTACCCACCCGCGCCGGTTGTGCAGGTGACGGTAGGCGAGGCGCAGCCAGAGCTCCACATTGTGCGGCTCCTGGGCCACCACCTCCTCCAGGGCCTGGATGCCCAGGTGGCACGAGTCGAAGTAGCGCACCTCCGGCTCCAGGTCCGCCAGCTCAGGGTCCTCGCTGGGCTCCAGCCTCCGCTGCAGCAGGCTCTTCCAGTCTGTGGGGAGTGGGAGCCAACAGTGAGGACCACCCACAGAACGGCCCATTGCATGGCGACGGTAGTGAGTCATTCGCATGATTGAGCTCCCTAGGGGAGAGATGCGCGTAATGTCAGCGGTCGGCGGAACCGGTGGGACTAATATTTTTTTCTTGTTTTTTAGAACGCTAACGGGTGGACAACAAACTTTAGCTATCTAAAAACCAAGAAAATATGTTTAACCAGTACGCTCTCCTGCTTTTATCCACGTTTATCAGTGGGACTCCCTCCCCAATGTTGGCATTCACACGGGCGGCGGGGAGCCTAGAGGGACGTTGGTGTTGGCAGACGCGCTTGGCGGTCGCACTTTCGACAACGAGGCTCGGTGCATGTTCACAAGGGTAGAAAAATGAAAGGTGTACACTAGAAGGCGGTATGCGATTATGGCAGCAGCGCCGTCAGATACAGAAAACGACGAACTGCTTCTACTAAAAATAGTGCGGGGTGAAAAGGTGGATGCAACACGAAAGACGTGGAATCCGAACAGTTTGCATACACACACACCAAAGCACGCATCTCCTCATACACGTCAGCCTACATCAACTTCAGTGAAAGCAAAGAACTCATTACAAACATTGTACAGCACACTGGCTGAAGGAAACTCTCTTTCAACGTGCCCTTCCACGACGCAGCAGCTGCCGCTGTCAATCGCGACACACTTTGCGCGGTCGTTTGCAATTTTTTGCCAGAACTCCTACCGCTGACCGCCAGGCCCACGACGTGGCTCCTGCGATACACTTCGTTGCCACTCCGGGACCACCTTCGAAGTAAGGACGGTATAGGACACTAAACACGCCGGTCAAAGATGCATTTTTTGCATTTCAGAGAGAACTATTCGTGCTATCATATTTTCGTTGCAACACTTCGTGATGTGCTAGGATCAAAAACCAGATTAAGATAGGTAACTGGGAAAGTTGGTAAAAGTTCATGTTGAAAAAACACCGCAACTGTTTTTTTCAACATTTACGAGATCGCCTGAGATGGAATAGGTTTACGAGATCGCCCGAGATGAAAAAAGAAGGAGACATGTCCTAGGAGGCGCCCAGCAAGCGTGCGAACATTTGACTTCGTGTTTTCTTTTCTTTTCTTTCTTCCTTCCTTATGTTCTAATAACAAACCAGTTGTTAGTCAGCGCTTGTCTTGCATTCTTTTCGTCTTTTTGTCGTTGTCCCAGTTGTGCGTTTTTAATGCGAATAGCATTCTTTGGATACTTCACACACTTTTCGTCTATGTATCTATCTATCTATCTATCTATCTATCTGGCTATCTAACCTCTTACGCCGCGGGTCGATAAATAAATAAAAAAGACCGGCGCCGGCTGGGATTCGAACCGTTGACCCTTTGATCAGCAGGCAGACGCGCTAACCACAGAGCTATGAAGGCAGTCATTCACCGCACTCTAAACATTTGTTTATATCTTTACCATAGGACGCGCTTTACAGCGCTGTCACAGCTACCGGTGCGCGCGCGTTCCATGCACGAGGGCTAGCTCACCTCTCCCGCGCTCACCCTCTCCCTCTAGCTCACCCTCTCCCGCGCTCGGGAGACCTCTAGCTCAGCCTCACGAGAGCGGAATGAGCCCTCGTGCATGGAACGCGCGCGCACCGGTAGCTGTGACAGCGCTGTAAGCGCGTCCTATGGTAAAGATATAAACAACCGTTTAGAGTACCGTTGGTTGAGACTAACTGAGACGCCAGAAAGTCTGGTCGGTACCATTTTGAGTGTTTGTGCGTATGGCGCGTGCTTTGCTCGCCTTCCTAAGTGACACAAACGCACGTGCTGGGCTGCGGAGATCGTGCGCAGGGCTGTGAAAGTGTCAACAAATTTAGAATCGCCTCAAGAGTGGGCTGGCGTATCTAGAGTGTGCCGGCCACCTGACGAACGCGCATAACTCCGCACCGTTTGATGCTATTCGCATTAACGTAGATAATCATTCCCAAAGGATGGGTTCTGCTGATATTTTTCAATATCAAAACCAGCCCTAAAGCACATTTTGTTTCAACACGGAAATTGAAGGACGTCACGAATGAAAGGAATTACCTTTCTTCGGTGCCAGTAACGTCGGCTTCGTCGGCCGCTTCCGGAGACCTCGATGCTCCCACCGGTCCTTGGCACTGTCGCAGCGACCACCGCCGCTTCTCCAGGCTGGAGTAGTGCGGCGCGGCTGGACCCAACGACACAAAAATCGAAACAGGTCGGTCTCATCTCCATCGCTTATGCAACCACACCCTCTCAAACTATGAGGTACTGAGCTGCCAGAGGAACACTTCTATGTTTCTTTCTCCGCTGGGCTGACAGGGCAATGCAAGCGACGTGCTCGCTAGGTTAGTCCGTCGCCAGCCTTGCATCGTGTGGCGATGCTATCTGCGCATTCAAGAGTGCAGAGAGTGTGGTCGGGCAGAGAAAGGCCGGCGGTCGAATGGTCCGGCGAACGCATAGCTCCCACTGCCCTGTCAGCTTGGCGGTGAATGGGGCGCAGCACCGAGGCTGCTCGGAAAGCTTACAACACGCGTTTTCTCGTGGCCAAGAGTCATTTCAAGCAGGAAGTTTGTGCATGGTACTTTGACATTCTATCATTTGGTAGCGCAGTGTGACGGAGGAGTGCTGGCATGTATTCCCATTCCAGATGCCAACCCTGTGCGACATCCTTGGCTAGGTGATGTCACACAGTCGAAATGCTGCAGCCAGAAGTTCCGAAATCTGCCCCTCGATTTCTCCTTTCCATTCCAAAGAGGAAACCCATTATCCTTTCGTGACGACTAGGACGGGAAGAGTGAGAGAAGGACACTGGGAGAGGGTTTTCTGCCAGGCAGAAAACGATTTTGCAGGTTGGCCTTCAGGGTGACAGTTCCTACTGTCATCGCCAATAGGATGCCGACAGGGCGACTTTTCACTTGAAACGACTTCACTTGGCCCATTCCCCCAAAAACAGTCGACCATGTGACAACAAGTTGCCGCATTGCCGTACTAGCGTGGCACCCAACCGGATATGGTTAGGTGCCAGCCATATAACACATTCTGTGTTTAAAAGAATTACCGTAAAATACCGTGGAAGCACCCATAAGTTCACTATTCGGGGATTTTACGGTAAAGTGTGCTACTTGTGCCCCCAAACAGTACATGCAATCTGTTCACTTTCAGAGCACAAAAGACTAGGCCCATCACCAAGAACATCTTTTCAGTTGAGAGTAACTGCAATCGCTCGAATCAAATGCAGCCTTTCACAAACAAAACCAAAAGTCTACTTCTCCAAACTGCAGAGCAAATCATTGCAAGTGCACAAGGATGCACAAATGACATCTTGGGCCCAAAACAGCGCCTTGAGCTGGGTCTGTGAGCGTGATGTTGGCACACTCAGAATCCCAGCCAGACTTCAGACCAAACGCAATTGAGTATACAGTTGAGCCTCGATTTAACGAAGTCACCGGGACCCGCTAATTATTTCGTTCAATCAAGAACTTCGTAAGATCTAGAAAGAGAGACTTACGAGCATAGGCTGCGCGGGAAATCCAAATTTGTTTGTTAAATCAGGAAATTCGTAAAATCGGGTTTTGTTAAATTGAGGCTCAACTGTACTTTGTTGAAGCCGCAATGACTGGCTTATGTGCCTGCATGACAAAGTATCGAAATTCATGGGAAAAGTTTTTCATGATTAGAAAGAACGACTGTTAATAGGAAGGAAACAAGTGTGCATGCTGTCTACGTGCTGCTAGCTACTGCAAGCAGAAAATAAAAAAAAAATTGATTGTATTTTTATGTGGTGAATGATGTTGATTGGGAGAAGTTCTGGCGTGTGCTTGTCCGCGTACGCTGACACGCAGCATGCCGAGCATTTCGTTCATTTTCATCCATGTCAGAAAGAGAATGTGTAGTATGGAACGTGGTTATATACGCATTTGAGCATTTGACCGCAGCACCCTCTCGTCTATAAACGTTGAGCCAATGCATGCAAAGTTTAACGCGATTATATACGCAATTGACCGCAGCGCCCTCTCCTGTATAGACGTTGAGCGGCTACGTGCAACGTTTCATCCATGACATCCCCAGCTCTTGAGTTACTACCACATCTCAGAGCCCCCTACTCGTCCCGCAGTCGTGGCTAAGTGGTTAAGGCGATGGACTAGAAATCCATTGGGGTCTCCCCGCACTGCGCACACATATATTTTTTTTAATCTATTTTTTTTCATAATTTTTTTTTGCCCTATTTGAGCATGTGAGCACCGAGCAGGAGCATGGAGACTGCGGACGCCGGACGGACATACGGACATGGTTAGCCCCTGAGGAGCTTCGCTCTAAAGA
>JAZHYW010038926.1:0-10684 GCA_037355805.1 Ixodes ricinus | reverse complement strand
AGAATGCGCCGCGGCAGCGGTGGCGCAGCGCAACTCCTGGTGAGATCGGTCTATTGGTGGTTAAACGTTTCATCGACATTTCAAGCAGCGGTGTTAGGGTGGCCTTTGTTCATACTTTTTATAGAACCGGAAGTTGCTTGGGACGCAGGAGGCAGTTCATGTTTGTAAACAGCGAAAGGGTCTATGGCTATATCAACCTTAGCAGCCTTGAGGACAGGTGTGCTTGTTGTCTCTTGCTCTGATAAAGGCTTGGAAAACGTAGTCGCATGGCCGTAAGCCGAAGGATGATGGACCCAGGTGATACCTGAGTGTCAGCATTTTTGTAAACAACACGTGGAAAAATGAGGTTGCACGGAAAATTGCACACGATGTTCGAAGGGAAATTGCCAAAGTTAAAACTAATGGCGAAATCTTGTTTAGTAATATCAAATTGTCTACCACTATTCTGCTTCCTGTTGGGTAGGGGAGAGGGGAGGGGAGGGGGTGTTCCCTTGCACGAGAAAAAACAAATATAACGCCAGGGTACCATTCATTCCCGTTTCTTGGATTTAGTGCCACAAGTCTAAATATAGGTTTAGATTTACTGCGGTTAGTCAGGGTGTTTGATAAGCTCCATCAAGATTTCTGAACCTCACACTGTAACTTAATGAAATACGAGGTGTGTTGCGAAATATAGACCAAGGTCAAGCAAAGGATTTCGTCCTGCTTTTGTACATTCCAAAACTGTAAAACGCAGTGTTCCTAATACTGTTCTTGGTGTCGGCCTTAAAAAAATCCTGCAATCATATTATTGGCCAAAGTTTTAACCAGAAAATTTCCCGACTACGTGATTCTGGGTATCCGATTTGTCTCCTGGTTTGCGTGTGTAAAAACATCTGCCCTGAAACTCGATCTGCAAATCAGCTGATACAGACAGAAGAGAGACGACAAAGACTCCAACAAAAAAAGATTGAAGCCGTTTACAACTCCCTGCTTAACGCCGAATTGAGAGCGCAGCTCTTGAGGAGGAGGAGGGAAAGGTACGGAGAGGAGTCTATGCCCCTCCTCCTCTCCTGCTCGCCTCCCATTTAAGAAAAAAATTTTCCGCTAAATTTAGCGGGAAATTTTACCGCTAATTTAGTGGGGAAAATAATTTCCGCTAGATTTAGCGGGAAAATTTTTTCGCTAGATTTAGCGGAAACGTTCTTTGCTAGATTTAGCGGGGAAATCTTCTGCTAAACTTAGCGGAGAATTTTCCGCTAAACTTAGCGGGAGAATTTTCCCGCTAAATTTGGCGGGGAAATATTTCCGCTAGATTTAGCGGGCAAATTTTTCCGCCAGATCTAGCAGGGAACATTTTTGCTCGCTAAATTTAGCGGGGAAATTTTTTCCACTACGTTTAGCCGGAAAATTTTTCCGCTAAATTTAGCGCGGAAATATTTCCACTAAATTCTACCGGGGAAAGTTTTCCGCTAAATTTGGCGGGAAGAAAATTTACCACATAATGCACCGCGCGGTTACGCCGACTCCGACGCCGCTCAAGCCGGAAACGAGCGCCTAAGAGTTTACGCTCTAAAACTCGGTAGTACCCTACATCCCTAGGATTACCCATAGATTAAAAAAAGATAGCCGCGGGGCGAGGCAATTAAAGTCGTGTGCTCTGCACCAAGCAACAGCGTATTCCATGTTTCTCCAAAGTAGACGGCAATACCGACTCAAAAGTAAAAATATGGAACTTCTCTGACCTGAGACAGGGCACATGTACCCGGTGTTAAGCGGGTTGTTTCCTAGCATCTTCATATAAAATGTGGCAAATGCTGCATGAGGCCAGATTGGCGGATGCATTAATGATTGGACATGTGAGCATGCAGCGTGTTGCAAGAGAATTACCGCGGCCATTGACCGAGCTCATTGCGGCAACTGCAGAATTCAGCGCAGCCTTCAGCTGCCATCACCATCCTTGCAAAAAAACAAAAACCCGTATGCACGAGAGATGCTGGAGACCATGGCGCACGTAGCGAGGCGCGTTGAGATAAAACTATAGTTCGTTACAGGAAGAATAACAACACTGCACTGAAATGGACGAGGGACGAACGTTCACGGTTCTTTCAACGAGCAGCAACATTTAGATGGTGCTTCGTCGACTACGAAAACGACTTTGGTCACAGAGGAATTGAAGGAAGACGAAGATACTATAAAAAGAAATAAAGATAAAGATAACTGTATTTCACTCCTTGAAAAAGATTAAAATTTAAGGAGGCTTTTCCTATGATCACTCTGGCGCTGGGAATTCCAGCTTTTTCGTCGATAATGACAACGCAGGTTCTCAAACATTGTCTGTGGCATTCTTGATCTTAAATGCTTCAATTATTTCTCGCCCATACTTGTCCTTGTGGGAACCAAGCACAGTAGTGTTAACATAGCTAGGGTGCGCATGACAGGTGCTGGCGTGCACAACAATTGGATGGTAAGAGTCAGACGACGCCTGGTTGACTTCTAGAAAGTGTTCCCTAAGGCGAACGTTCAGGCATCGTCCCGCCTGGCCGATGTACGGGCTGCCACAACTCAGCGGAATAGAAGAAAGTTGCTTTTCTTGGCATTCCGGGTCATTGTAGAAGACAAAGGCACTCGGCAACATGTGATTGCAAGAGAACTACAGAAACGCTTGTCGCTTTGTGGTCGGTTTGCCTTGCTGCATACCCGACCCGGAGGAATAACACGGGGCCAACGGTTTCAACAACAAGAAACTACATTTAATTGGACATGGACGAGACGATTAACATTGCTACCGGCGTTGCCGGAGTCCAGGCAGCGACTCTCTGTGCGCCGCCTCTGATCCTCCTTATCAAGGCGGCGCACGCGAGCGTGCGCGTGGCTGGCGTGACGTCGCCGCCACGCGGGAAAAGTTCGGCACCTTTGCCTCGCAGTCGGGCAACTGGGCTGTGGAGCCGCCAGGGTGCCCACAACTTTTACAAATCGATGATCCGTACCTGGTACGCCACTCAGATGAGGTGGTGGAATCCCTGAAGGGAACGCGACTCACCAATGCTTTTTCGGTAGTTGTCAGGGACATGTACTACAACGTGCCACAGCAAGGAGCCCTAGAGGCAGTGGAAGAGTGCATAGACGTCTACGGTAGCGTTAAATTCCAAAACCAGAGTGGAATCAGCACATTGGATTTGCTAAATCTTGGAGCTTACTTAAGCTCCCTGTACGTCATGTATGAAGAAAGTGTTTTCACGCAAAAAGGGGGCATTTGCATAGGTTCATGCAGTTGCGCCAGCCTTATGCGACATATACCTTGCAAGAGGCAACAGAGATTTTGTGCCGTTTCTCCAGGAGATCGGAGTTACAGGTGCTTCAGATACGTGGACGATTTTCTGGTATGTTTCCCGATAAACAAAATGACAGACCCCGTGTGCGAAAAGGTCATGCAGAAGTTGAAGAGAGCGCACAGAGGTCTTGAATTTACATTTGAGCTACCGGAGTGACGCAGGCTGCAGTTCTTAGGCATCAAAATGGCATTTGGAGAGAGGCATACCTGCTGGGTGTACAAGACTAGAGAAGAAAAAGGCATACTGCCGAACGAATCTAGGGCACACTAAGTTGGTGAAGAGGAGCGTCGCCTCTGGGTGCGTCTGGCAGGCCATAAAGAAAACATGCCACCATGAGATGTCAGAAGGCCTACAAAGGCAAATCACCCGACTACAGACAAGCGACTACTCAGAACCTTCTTAGTAGCTGTGGCAGAAAAATGCATAACAACACTCAGAGGCAATCGCAAAACCAAGGAAAAGGACGCGGACAGAAAACCACTGGTAGTGATGCCATACGTTCACAAATTTTCGTACAGGCTGAAAAGATCGCCGAAACACACGATGTCAAAGTGGCCCTATCCGCCCCCTTCAAGCTAAAATGACTTTGCAAAAAATTACACCATCTTCCCTAGGGGAACTATGGGGTGATGCGAAGCATCGCGGATCATAATTAATTTATTCCCTTCTTGACCGATTTCTTTTGGACGGCCGGATTTGGGCTGCGGCGGACGCGAGCGGCGAGAAACGCTAGCAGACGACAGCCGCAGAGTTGCGGGGAAAGGCCACCCCACTGGAAAGCCCTGGCGTGGCGCGCGACCCGCGCGCTCAAAACTATCCTCCTTTCACTCCTCCGGGGGAACGCGCAGCGCGCTACCGCTGCTTATATTTACACTTGAAGAAGAGGAGACTAGAGGAGGAGAGTGAGCGCATGCGCGCGCGGTGTGGGTAGAAGCGAACGCACGCGAAGTGCACGCAGCTGGTAGAGAGAGAGAGCGGAGAGAGCAACGCGCAGCTGTTGGAGAGAGGGAAGGAGGAGAGTTGCGCATGCGTAGTGTGAGTGCGGACTCGACGCGACGCCGCGGGACATAGACCTGAGCAAGAGATGCTCCGCATCTAAAAAGGTAAACAAAGAGGAAGGCGACACAACAAGTCAATCGTCGTGTCGGGTACAACACAAGAGCAAGTTCGTTGAATGCGTAGAAGGGGTCGTCTATAAAATACCATTCACGTGTGGCGAATCATACATAGGACAGACGGGGAGGCGCCTAAATGACAGACTCTGAAAAACATAAATACGCATGCGGGCAATCGCAAGCATAGGCAACCTGGCAGCGCATCATGCAAGATGCAGCTGCGAAGCGCTATTTGGAACTACCTCAGTCTTGGGTAGACCGAGAAAGATAGGAACAAGCGCGAAATCATAGAAGCCTTCCACATGGCATCAAGAAAGCACGGCACGTGCGTCAGTGATCCATCAATTGCACTGAACAAAAGGGAAATCGAATTGCTCAGACACTCCACAGCATAATGCGGCGGACACCAGCACCAGCTTCAGGGTCCCCTCTTACACCACGGGAACCGAGCGTATATCAGAAAAGGAAAGAACACCACAAACATCGAAAATCCACGCATCTTCATGAAGACATTTTCCATTATTTCTCAGATTTTCGTTTTTTCCACACTCACGCATGGAAACACTCATGCGAGGAAAAGGAGAAAAAAGAAAAGAATAAACAGTGGTTAGTCTGCGCCCATTCTTGTACGTTGTGTTTCTCCTCATCTCAATGCAATTCATAGTTTTGCTTTCATTTTTTTTCACGCGTTCGTTTTATTGAACTTCGCAGCGCAGCACATTTAGCTATGTACGTACAACCAACTAGCCCAAATCTAAGTCAAACCCGTTTCATGGCGCAAATATCTGTAGCCCTGGCGATGGTTTTCGGCCGCTTGATCACAATGCATAAAGTATGAAGGCCTTCGGTTATTAGCAATAGTACCTACTGTACTACGTTTTATCACAATTTGGCAAACGGCCAAAGCTACAATGCCAGTCACCCAATATGCACATTGGAGAGAGGCGCGTGACAACACATCCTAAGAGTGCTCTCCTTCTGCAGAGATTTGGAAGATACCTTCACTCCGCCCCTCGGATTGGCTGGAAGAGGCTGTAACTGTTGCCCTTTGCCAAATTATGGTAAAACGAAATATGGGCCGCACACTCTTTTGAAAAAAAATCTGTTGAAGAGACTGAAAGGAATGGCAGTCAACATTTTGCAACAAGCCTGGGTCTTCGGGCAAGGGATGAAAAAGAAATACAACTTATATTGTCCAGGTAATTACAAAAAGTAAGTGTTGTGTCTGGTGTTTTGAACCAGAAAGAAGAAGCCGGTTATGTAAACTGATAACCGTCTTTATTCATGGTGCCGAATTGGATTCCCTTGGATTTGCTTGCCTTTCTTTGGCTTACAGAACGGCTTGCTAAAGTATCGAAACTGAAACCGAAACACAACATTCCCCCTACCTTAATGACTGAAGCAAACAACTTAGGCGTGGTGTAAAAAGAAAGAAGTTAAAAATGAAATACAAATGATGTTCAAACACTTTCAACAGTTCACTGTCAGTTCCGGTAGCGCGGGGGTTTGAGCCCTCTTGAAGCTCTGGCAGGGTATCGACTGGCTGTCTCCTGACAGTTGTCTTGTCCAGCCGTTCCGGTGTTTTGTCTTGCTTGCTCTGGGGTGTCTTCAGCTGGAGGGTGGAGATCGTCATCTTCATCATCGTCTTTCTCGTGCCACTTTAGGTCAGAGTTTATCTTCTTAAAGAAACTTGCGTTTCGAGTTATGTCTCTTTCTCGCCGTCTCGCCGTGATCTTCGATCCTTGAACCTTTGTCACCACGTAGGGGTCTGGGTCGAAGTAGGGCGTTAGCTTGTGCTGCTTCTTTTGTTTGCACAATACTATATCCCCTTGTTTCAATGAGTGTTGTCGGGTGTGACGTCGCTCGTCAGTGTATTGCTTAGATTTCCTTTTGCGGCTTCGTCATCTTGACGCACATTGAAGTCCTTGTTCACTCCGTTGTCTGGGGGTCGTGGTAGTATCGTTTGCATCTGTCTGCCGAAGAGAAGTTCGTACGGAGATCTCTTAGTTGTGGCATGTGGGGTTGCTCTGTAGCACATCAAGAAGTCGTCCATTCCCTGCGTCCAATCTCTTCCCTGGACAAGCAGAGCCTTGATGGCCTTGGTTAAGGTTCGAACAAAGCGCTCTGCCTCACCGTTGGCTTCGGGCCAGAGTGGTGTCACCCTGTGATGTGTAAATCCCAGTTCGGCTGCAAACTCCTTGAACTCGCTCGAGTTGAAAGGCGGCCCATTGTCGCTCTTGACTTGTTTAGGGATGCCCATTTCAGCGAATGTTCGTCTCAGGAATTGCAGAGTTGAGGTCGCATTTGTCGAGGCTACTTGTCCCACCAATGGGAAGCGCGAGTACTCGTCGATAAGAATGAGCAGGTACTTTCCATTCTGAAACGGTCCTGCGAAGTCGATACACAGGTTTTCCCATGGCCCATGAGGGAGAGGCGTTGGCTCCACAGGATCACGATGTGATGTGGGTGTAGAGGCCTGGCATGGAATACAGTTTTGCACAGCTTGTTCGACCAACATGTCCATCCTGGGAAACCACACCGAGGTGCGGAGGAGTTGCTTGGTCTTTACGATGCCCATGTGGCCTTTGTGCGCAAGCTCGACGGCACGTTGCTGGATACCTGCTGGCAGCACGATCCTTGTGCCTCGAAGAATGATGCCCTCAGGCGTCACGGCAAGCTCTGTCTCAAGGTGTCTGTAGGGTTTGAGTGTGGTAGCACTCCACAGGAGATGTCTCTCTGCACCCTTGGCTTGAATGGCTTGTCGCAGCTGGCAGTATGTTGAGGTCTTTTGTGGCTGCCTCGATTACTTGTTTTGTCGTCATCGCCTTTGGTATCGCTGCCTGTGACAGGAACAGAAGATACTCATCAGGAACCTTATCTGTCCTGTAACCGTTCCGAGTGAACTTCAGTGGATGGCGTGACATGTAGTCAGATGGATTCTCTGTGCCCTTTTGGTGATGTACTGCAAAGTTGTAGAGCTGAATCCTCAGGCAGAGACGTTCGATTCTTGCAGATGGTCGTGCAGATGGGTTGGTCAGAATGCTGATCAGGGGCTTGTGATCAGTGTGAAGGTTGAACTGAGTCCCATACAGATACACATTGAAGTGTTCGATTGCCCACACGACAGCCAAGGTCTCTTTTTCGATCTAGGAGTAGTTGCGCTCCGGATCCGTCAGACTACGGCTTGCGTAGGCGATCACTTAGAGTTCGTCACCATCTCCCTGTGCTAGTATGGCTCCTAGACCTTGCTACGGTAGCGTTAAATTCCAAACCAGAGTGGAATCAGCTCATTGATTTGCTAAAATCTTGAGCTTACTTAAGCCCCTGCACGTCATGTATGAAGAAAGTGTTTTCACGCAAAAGGGGGCATTTGCATAGGTTCACGCAGTGCGCCAGCCTTATGCGACACATACCTTGAAAGAGGCAACAGAGATTTTGTGCCGTTTCTCCAGGAGATCGGAGTTACAAGGTGCTTCAGATACGTGGACGATTTTTTGGTATGTTTCGATAAACAAAAATGACAGACCCCGTGTGCGAAAGGTCATGCAGAAGTTGAAGAGGGCTGTGCAAAGAGGTCTTGAATTTACATCCGAACTACCGGAGTCACGCAGACTGCAGTTCTTATGCATCAAAATGGCATTTGTAGAGCGGCATGCCTTTTTTGGGTGTACAAGACTAGAGAAGAAAAGGCATACTGCCGTACGAATCAGGGCAGTACCTTATTGGTGAAAAGGAGCGTCGCCTCCGGGTGCGTCTGGCAGGCCATAAAGAAATCATGCCACCATAGGATGTCAGAAGGCCTACGAAGGCAAGTCACGCGACTACAGGCAAGCGGCTTCCCAGAAGCCCTGCTAGTAGCCTGGGCAGAAAAATGCATAACACCACTCAGAGGCCATCGCAAAACCAAGGAAAAGGACGCGGACAGAGCCACCGGTAGTGATGCCATACATTCACAAATTTTTGCACAGGCTGAAAAAGATCGCTGAAACACACGAGGTCGAAGTGGCCCTATCCGCCCCTTCAAGCCGAAAGGACTCTGCAAAAAGGTAAACAAAAGAGGAAGGCGACACAAGGGTCAACCTCGTGTCGGGTACAACACAAGAGCAAGTTCGTCGAATTCGTAGAAGGGGTCGTCTAATAAAATACCATTGACGTGTGGCAAGATCATACGTAGGACAGACGGGAGGCGCCTAAATGAGAGACACCCGAGAACACAAATACGCATGCGGGCAATCGCAAGCTATCGCCGGCAACCTGGCAGCGCTTATTGTGCAAGATGGCTAGCGGCGAAGCGCAATTTGGAAGCTACCTCCGTCTTGGGTAACGCCTTGCACATGGCAACGGAAGCGCGCATAGCCAGTAGACCCAGCCATTGCCACATGGCGTCAGGAGTAGCACGGCGCCGTGTCAAGGCTGCCGAATTCTTCATAACACCATTTGGCTGCTACTGGCCTGCACAGACGAAATGGGAACTCGAAATGCTCAGACACTCCACAGCATAACGAGGAGGACACCAGCACCAGCTTCAGGGTCCCCTCTTACACCATACGGAAACCAAACGCACAGTACAGAACAAGGAAAAGCAACACCACAAACAATCGAAAGTCCACGCATCCTCATAGGAAGACATTTTCTCATTATTTCTCAGATATTCGTTTATTTTCCCAAACAACGAAAGGAGTAACTTCACGCGAGAAAAATGAGAGAAAAGGAAAGAATAAACAGTTGTTAGTCTGCGCCCATTCTTGTACGTTGTGTTTCTCCTCATCTCAATGTAAATCATTGTTTTCCTTTCATTTTCTGGTCACGCGTTTGTTCCTATTGATAGTTCTGCAGCGCAGCACATTTGGCTATGTACGACCAACTAGCCCAAACCCAAGTCAAACCCGTTTCATGGCGGAAACATCTGTAGCCCGGCGATGCAGTATCCGGCCGCTTGATCACGTAATGCCTAAAGTATGAAGGCCTTCGGATTTATTAGTAGAGCTCCAGCAGTCTTCGAAGAAACTCGGAAAACCTCCGAAAAACACCCGCCGGTAAAATTTTTGGTCAATTCGGATTTATCCGATAAACTCCGAATGCTTATGTGCCAATGCCACCCCCCCCCCCCCGCAAAAAAAAAAGTAAGACTTTTTTTTTTTTTTTACAATTTGATTAGCACGGAGTCAATGGTCCTGGGAAAATGGCACCATAATTATCTTTCAAATCTCAGACCGTTGTCAAAGGGGTCTTGCCGCTTGTCTCGGCGAGGTTGATTCAGGGCAACAGGTCATTGTACATTCGGGTCACGACAAAAGCCACTCTTTTGGTTTCTAGTTTGAGCCATGCGATTTGTGATTTAGAGAAAGGAGAAGGTATGTTTTTGTAACAGTGAAAGCTATGGACTATAGAGATTGTATTAAATAGAGAAAAGGGACAGTTGAAACTCTCTATTACATCCTTAACCACTCCACCTCGCGCGGCCGCGGGCTAGATTGATGGAATAGGATGGGATGACTACGAGCTTTGTAGCGACTGCCCCCGGGAGTTTATTGATTTTAAGGTATCGACGTTTATCGAAGCAACAGTTGTGTGCGACGTTTGTCGTGGGACAAATTAATATTGCCAATGGCAATGGCACGAACGTCAAATTCAACTGAAGAAATTTTAATCGATACAAGCGCGTTTTATTTTTTATCTGGCATACGTTTACATCCGGTTATTATTTACATATTTATTTTCAATAGGAAACACTGCGAAATTAAACTCCGAATTTCGGAGAATTGGGAATCAAACAAATATAAACTCCGATAAACTCCGAATCTTCGGCAAAAAATAAACTCCGAAAAACACCCTCCGAATTTGACGAAAAATAAACTCCGAAAACACGGAGCCCTCAGTTAACAGCAATAGTACCTACTGTACTACGTTTTATCACAATTTGGCAAACGGCCAAGGCTACAGTGCCAATATGCACGTTGGAGAGAGGCACGTGACAACACATCATCAGAGTGCTCTCCTTCTGCAGAGATTTGAAAGATACCTTCACTCCGCCTCTCTGATTGTCTGGAAGAGGCTGTGGCTGTTGCCCTTTGCCAAATTATGGTAAAACGAAGTATGGGCGGCACACTCTTTTGAAAAAAAATCTGTTGAAGAGACTGAAAGGAATGGCAGTCAACATTTTGCAACAAGACTGGGTCTTCGGGCAAGGGATGAAAAGAAATACAACTTATCTTGTCCAGGTAATTATAAAAAGTAAGTGTTGTGTCTGGTGGT
>JAZHYW010038921.1:0-10757 GCA_037355805.1 Ixodes ricinus | reverse complement strand
AACTGTCGAGGTTAAGGGCCGAACTCTGTTTTAGCTGACAGCAGGGTTGTTGCTACAATTTCTTCGGTTTCAATCGAACTCCCGAACCTACATGCACCCGTTAGTGCAAAGTCACTTACCATAAATTGTGCATAGCTGATTGGTCCACACAGTTCTTAGCTTTTAAAGCACTCTAAGGGGGATAATTTGTTTTCTGAAATCGGCCAGCTGAACAGAATATAACAAAATAGAATCACAAAAGTATGTTATAGTAATACCGCTCAGCTGGCAATTTTTAATGCCTTCTTTTCTTCGCTTTCCTTTCTGCTACAGTATAGTTACTTTTTTATTTCTGCTTCGTCTTCGTCTTCATCTTTATTTATCGACATTTTCCCAAAGTGAATTGGTTTCAAGTTGTTTGGCATCGTTCATATATCGAAGTTGCGAACGTTTATGACCTCCGGCTGGCATGTTCTCGTGCAAAAAGAAGGGACGCTGAGTCTATATTCCCTCTTCTCATCGATGGCTAGGTTTTCCGGAAATTCTCGCCCAAGTTGTTTTCGATGTTGGCCGATGGTACGGTAAATAGTCTTGCCTCACATTGGTACTCGCGACAATGAGCGGCAAAATGCCCAGCTGCTGTTCGTTATTATAAAAATGCTGTATGCTCTCGTGTGTGGTTCTTGATGCATCGGCAGGATTGGCCAATATAGCACTTGCCACATGAGAAGAGTATGTTATACACAACCTTTTTTGGCCTTGAGCATAGCTTGTTTTGTGTTCTTTGCCACAATTTACAGCGAAACTGTTTAGGGCTAGAGTTCCGTGGATTTTTCGTGTTCGTCTACAAAAACTCAGGTCCCGAATTCGATGCAAAATCGCTTCATTCAATGCTAAAGCTTATACGTCTCATCACTTGGATATTCATTTTCAGTAGATTAGTTACCAGTACGCATAATTTTGAAGATCAGTAGACTTTCAAGTAGATAAGAAAGGCTTCTCAAAAATGTGCTGTTGTGCGACCCGCGTCGGCCATGTCTACGCTCACACCGCCCTCTCTTTGTCGTTGTTTTCAGCGCTTGCGTGCCTAGTTCCCTTTCCTTCCGCCCTGCCGGGGAGGCGGTCCCGTCGTGCGTGTCTACTTTCCGCCGTGTGGCGGTCCTGTCGCGCATGTCTATTTTCCTCCGGTTGCTCGGGGCGGTGATAGTTCGTACTTATGTTCAAAATTTTGTGTCACGTGTGTGTCATGTGCTAAAGAGCTTCGCTGGTAATTCACCGTCACTGGGTGGAATGGCTCATGTTACTCGTTGGTCCTTTTTGTCTCCGTCAGTTTTGTGTCCGTTGGCTTTCGGGCGTTTGTTTTGCACTGCTGCACATGCAATAGGCCTTGTTCCGGCTTGGCCGTACAAATTGAACCCCTTGCCGGGCTGCTATATTTTTAACATGTGAGTAACGCCATGATATTTTGACACTTAATAGCGGTTGAGTTGAGCGTGTTGGTACATACTTTTAAATGCAGGGTGTCACAAAAACCATTTACACGCTAGAATTGCTAGGAAAAATAAGAATAAAAAATTGACGGCTCTTGGCGCCCCTTTTCTTGAAAATGTCTTTAACTGGTCACATTGTTGTGCTGAAATTTTAATTTGGAATTCCGCATACAAACGGAATAATAAATAAAAATTGATTTTTTCAACGGTGGAGCGGCAGCTGTCGGGGAGGCTTTGAACGACGGCCATGTTTTTTTGCCCTTTCCAGAGATGGCGTTACAGATTCACTAAACGCTGACTCTGAAAAGAGCCGCTGAAATCTAAACTACGGTCTTCGTAGTTGCGGTCAGATGCCTCATTTATACTGACTATTTGAAGCTGGTTACAGTGGGTAATTGAATCATTTGATCGCAACTCTGAAGACCGTAGTTCAAATTTTAGCGCCTCTTTTCAGATCCACAAATCGCTGCTTTTTCGGGCGCACTCCTGGATGCCTTTCGTGCCTCGTTCAAACGTCGAACTGCGCAAGCAGACGATCCACGAAACAAGAGCCGTCGCAGACGAAGGTATGTCATTTCTAGAGCAGCATTGGGTGGTTTTATTAATTAATATTTATGGCGTGACACTTTCTGCACTGTGACATTCAAATGAAGACCCAAATGACTTAATTTTTGTAAATATCTCTCTGAATCAAAAACTCGGATAAAAGCGCGCTTCCTCCTTCGGCGCGTCCAGTCAGCGTCCAGTGAATCCGTAGCGCCATCTCTGGATAAGGCAAAGATACATGGCCGTCGTTCGGTTGCTTCCCGACAGCTGCCGCTCCGCCGTTCAAAAAATGACATCTTATTTTTTTTAATTTTCATTGTACCCGCCGTCCCGACTTTAAGTTTTCGCGCAACAATGTGACCAGTTAAAGGGCAACTCCGCTTCATTTTTGGTTTTGAAAAAAAACAATGCAGTCCTCTTCAGTATCGCCTAGGAAGACCACACGTCAGATATTACGACGCAGTTCTGTCTAAATGTTTCTTAAACGGTCTGGCAAACGTTGCAACTCGCCAAGTTGCCGAAATCGGCTGACTCGAGCGGGCGAATTCAGGCGCAACCAACAGCGCAGCCAACATTGAGCTAAACGTCATCTTCATGGCCCCCTTTTGCTTGTTTTTACTTCTCCGATCGAGCGTAGTGCATGACGTCAGCAACGTTGCCTCTCTGCGCTCAGCGGTGTCCACGTGATTGGCGTACGCGCCTGCGCAGAGCGCTTCTTGGGAGCAGACCGCGGCCGCCGCCGTGGTCCCGCCGTTACCGCCGTCTTTCGCGTCACAACCACGGTCGTCGTCTCACCGTTTGTAATTATTGTTTCTCGGAGTTTCGTCCACACTATGGACACCACGTGCGCAGACTTCTGCCGCAGTTGCGCAGACGTCGTCGAATGCCGACACCAAAACGTGGCAAAGAGTGCGGTGCAGAGCAGACGACACTCGCGCCTGCCATACGCCCGCCCCCATCCCGCCCGTCGTTGGGCCGAGGATCAGGTGACATCTCGTACCAGGTGATGGTTATGTACTTGGCGGCCCGAGGCCAATGTTGCCGGACGGAGCCGAAGTTTCGGTTTCGCTTTCCGCTCGTGTTTAAAAAATATGTATCCCATTTTTCGCGAAGCAAACGACGTAGTGTCTTTTACTAGGGCTTTTTTATTCGAAATCACTCATTATCCCGAAATCTTCGGAATTGAGCGGAGTTGACCTTTAAAGACATGTTCGGGAAAAGTTGCAACGAGATCCGTCAGGTTTTTCATTCTTGCGAACCATTTTAGCGGGTATTTTTTATTATTTTTTGCGACATTTTGTAGATTAGCTTGAACTGTAGAATTATGCTTGAACGTGAAGAAACAAAGGACTGGAGAGGAGAAACTGCTGACTACAAATGGTGTTTTGTTGTAAAAAGCTTCCTTGCGTGTTTGTTTCTTCATTCAGAGGTTAATGTAGAGAACGAGGAACTTACTAAATAAATAAACCTATTGCATTAATAGATATTACTACAAACTACAGAAAAATTACACAGAAATACCTACAAATCGACGCGAGATGGTACTGTTGTTCGGGGCGTGACACATTGTATACTCTGTTGACCGTTAAAGGCCGACGACCAGACTCGAGGTACTGCAAGGCAGAAGATCCTCGTCACCATGGGGGAGGAGGAAACAGGCAACGGTGTACAGGAAAAAAGGGGAGAGAGGAGGAAGCGGACGAAAAGTGGAAAGCGCGAACTTGTCGTCGGTCTTTAAGCTGAGATTAGAAGTTCCACCTTCAGTGAGAGCTTTCTGCCCCCGCTAACACAAGCCTGAACGCGCAGGCGCGCGCAACTAAAGCCCTGCGGAAGCCTGCTACCACGGGCTGAAGCGGAGCTTCTAGTCTTAGCCTAAAGGAGAACGGAATATAGGTATTCTCTTTCATTTTGTGAACGGTGATAGATGGGGTGCTTGCTTAACCTTCCATGTGTTTCTTTGATAGCGAGTGCCTGGAGTATCACGCGTGCGTGAGGAGTATTGTTACTGGCAAAGATGGTTGTGGTATTGAGAGCTGCACTGCGCTGACATGGCCTGCATTGACCTGCCAGCTGTCCTGACACTCTTCCCTTAAGAGACGTTGCTTGCTCACGGGCTTTGTCGTTGATACATCGGCTGCAATGAAAAATCCATCAATGTAACCCTGTTTGGCAGTCAATGTTTTCTAGTGGACCGCTGACTGCGCCTGACTGTACGTCAAGCATGTCTGATTGGCCAACAAGTTACTCTGACCGACAGTCAAACTCCAGTCAGACTCCACTTGTTGGCTTTCTGGTGGTTTCCTGGTGGCAGTCGGCCGCCGAAAAATGCCGTCAAGGTTTCTTGGTGGCGATTCTGATTGTACATCGATTGTCTCTGACTGTACGTCAAAAAGCTTTGACGTGCAGACAGACGTACGGTCAGAGGACGTAAAGTTCGTTCGAATACCACTATTTCGTCAAATCTATGAATACGAAAAAATATTTATGCATGTGAAAACGATTTCGGGGCGTGAGCCCATAAAATCGCTGATGTTAGAGATATGACAGGCAGGGCACCCGACAACCCTGATCAGAAGCCCGCCGGACGCCGAACGCGCCACTTAATCCTTTCCTTTCGCTTCGACCGGCTTCGCCGAGCCTCTATGAATGATCGCTCTCGGCTCGTTTTGTTTGCCCGCTTCTTCCAACCTGTCGATCCTGCCCGAGATCTACAACGTCTTACGTTTTAGTAGAATTTCTCTACGACAAGACCCAGTGTTTCGGGAGTTCCGACTATGTAAGGAACTTTAGCGGTGTAGTTGAAGACGACAAGGTGTACCAGTCTACTGGGCCGGAGACGCGCGAACAAAAGGAGGGTTCTACGACGCGAAAGTACTCTACATGGCAGGTGAGTAGAACTGAAATACGGAGATTGACGTACGAGTGCTTTGCATAACATGCTGAAGGCTTAACTGCATATGGAGCCGAAGCATTCTTTAGAGCGATGCACTCATTGTCGGAACCTCGCGCTGCAATACTGCAATGCTCTTGACTTGGTCCGAGAGGTTTCGGCAAGAAAGTTTATACTTTTCTATTTGTTGTGGGCTATTGGCCTTACCGCTGTTTCGCAGCTCATTATTACTGTTTCATGAAGAGCGCAGACAAAAAGCATCCGCGAGCGTACTTCAGATATGTCTGCTGCTCGCGTTCGTTCGTGGAAGCCAGGGCTGTCTGTCGTAGCACGCATGCTTGCTCTCTAGCTTTAACGGAGTCGCATATGTTTTGTGAATTAAAGTGTATACGGTCGTCCCGGAAGTTTCAGACATCGAGGGCGTTTTTCTGAACGTAGTGTCTAGAGTACCGTCCGACGGCACTCTCGCAAAGCGTTCAAGTGCCGACCGACGGCACTTTACTCACGCGTTCAAGTGCCGTGCGAAAGTCTCGTATACAACGAGGTCTCAAAAGGAGTTTTTTTAAGCTGCAGTGTAGCTTACTGGTAAGACGTCTGCTTCATGAGCAAGTGGTCCGTGGTTCAATCCCCAGTGCTGGGTTACTTTTCTTTTTTATCTCGAAAATTTTTTTTGGCCTCGGCTTGTGAATTGTTTCATAGCCATCCAAGATGGCCAACTCGGAATGGAATCTTTTATATAAATGCTGCCCTTGCTGATGAAATTTTTTTGGCAGTGGCAGTCAGACGTCATCTGATGGACCATCAGGGCACGTTCCACCAGGGCTGCTGACTGGCAGTCAGTGTCCCAAATTACGTATCTTGATGGAATTTTCAATGGGGATATGTTCTCACAGACCTTTACCATAAGACTTGTCGGCTACCTTGATCATTTCAGCGGAAATAATCTTCGAAGAACGTCGAACGGACCGCGTCGCGGGTGGCTTGACGTTCCCTCTTTTTCGTTCGTTTCCTGTGAAGACCGAGCAGGCTACGAGCCCTTGTATTCTCTGCGCAGCTTATTGCTGCTAGCGAATCAGACCATTTAGGCAGCGTGAAAAGCGGAGTCACTGGGCTTTTTTAGTTTGTGATTACTTCAGCGACGATAGAACACGTACAGAACCATGACGAACACCATGATGGTGAGCTTTTGACGTCTTCTAATTGGTTCGGTCAGCTCGTACCGTTGGGTGCGACTGGACTTAAAGTGAAGCTAAGTATACAAGTATTGATGATTCTGCTTCTCTTCTTTGAGGAACCATCATTTTTGCAAGGTCTAATGTCTCGAGGCACTTAACCGTAAAAAAAACGTCAGTGGGTTAACTTTCCTGCAGAACACCGGAACAGCCGCTTACTGAGGGATACATAGAATTTTCCCAGCGAATGAAGGAGCTTATACGATTAGACAAAAACAAATGCGAAGCGCCGAGGAGGAATGGGCGTGACGTTCCACTCGTTGAATGTCGCTGCGCACACTGCGTTTTTTTAGATATGTAATCCCATTCTGAGCTCTGTCACTCGATGGGACCTTTATACTGGCCGCCGTGATTAACTGTCTACGTGACCTACAGAAATGTTAAGACGCAGACTTTTTTACACTGTGGGAGTTTCTTCGAGACATTTGAAGTCATACCCTATAAATTTCCCATCTCTTTTGAACCTGGGAAAAACTTCCTTGGCCTCCTTGTGCACACAAAGTTTCTCACGGATTGCACCATTTAAGGGTTACCTAGATTCCCGAACGACACCGGTCATGTTATGGACTGATGGCGCGGCGTGGCATGGCACGGCAGTAAACAGCCGTAATATAAAATTAAAAAGCAGATTACTTTTTTTTTTTTTGAAGCGGAGCTTCTAGGTTAGTCTAAAGGAGAACGGAATATAGGTATTCTCTTTCATTTTGTGAACGGTGATAGATGGGGTGCTTGCTTAACCTTCCATGTGTTTCTTTGATAGCGAGCGTCTGGAGTATCACGCGTGCGTGAGGAGTATTGTTACTGGAAGAGATGGTTGTGGTATTGAGAGCTGCACTGCGCTGACATGGCCTGCAATGACCTGCCAGCTGTCCTGACACTCTTCCCTTAAGAGACGTTGCTTGCTCGCGGGCTTTGTCGTTGATACATCGGCTGCAATGAAAAATCCATCAATGTGACCCTGTTTGGCAGTCAATGTTTTCTAGTGGACCGCTGACTGCGCCTGACTGTACGTCAAGCATGTCTGATTGACCAACAAGTTACTCTGACCGACAGTCAAACTCCAGTCAGACTCCACTTGTTGGCTTTCTGGTGGTTTCCTGGTGGCAGTCGGCCGCCGCGAAATGCCGTCAAGGTTTCTTGGTGGCGATTCTGATTGTACATCGATTGTCTCTGACTGTACGTCAAAAAGCTTTGACGTGCAGACAGACGTACGGTCAGAGGACATAAAGTTCGTTCGAATACCACTATTTCGTCAAATCTATGAATACGAAAAAATAGCTATGCATGTGAAAACGATTTCGGGGCGTGAGCCCATAAAATCGCTGATGTTAGAGATATGACAGGCAGGGCACCCGACAACCCTGATCAGAAGCCCGCCGAACGCCGAACGCGCCACTTAATCCTTTACTTTCGCTTCGCCCGGCTTCGCCGAGCCTCTATGAATGATCGCTCTCGGCTCGTTTTGTTTGCCCGCTTCTTCCAACCTGTCGATCCTGCCCGAGCTCTACAACGTCTTACGTTTTAGTAGAATTTCTCTACGAAAAGACCCAGTGTTTCGGGAGTTCCGACTATGTAAAGAACTTTAGCGGTGTAGTTGAAGACGACAAGGTGTACCAGTCTACTGGGCCGGAGGCGCGCGAACAAAAGGAGGGTTCTACGACGCGAAAGTACTCTACATGGCAGGTGAGTAGAACTGAAATACGGAGATTGACGTACGAGTGCTTTGCATAACATGCTGAAGGCTTAACTGCATATGGAGCCGAAGCATTCTTTAGAGCGATGCACTCATTGTCGGAACCTCGCGCTGCAATACTGCAATGCTCTTGACTTGGTCCGAGAGATTTAGGCTAGAAAGTTTATACTTTACTATTTGTTGTGGGCTATTGGCCTTACCGCTGTGTCGCAGCTCATTATTACTGTTTCATGAAGAGCGCAGACAAAAAGCATCCGCGAGCGTACTTCAGATATGTCTGCTGCTCGCGTTTGTCCGTGGAAGCCAGGGCTGTCTGTCGTAGCACGCATGCTTGCTATCTAGCTTTAACGGAGTCGCATATGTTTTGTGAATTAAAGTGTATACGGTCGTCCCGGAAGTTTCAGACATCGAGGGCGTTTTTCTGAACGTAGTGTCTAGATACCGTCCGACGGCGCTCTCGCAAAGCGTTCAAGTGCCGACCGACGGCACTCTACTCACGCGTTCAAGTTCCGTGCGAAAGTCTCGTATACAACGAGGTCTCAAAAGGAGTTTTTAAGCTGCAGTGTAGCTTACTGGTAAGACGTCTGCTTCATGAGCAAGTGGTCCGGGGTTGTAACCCCGCAGTGCTGGGTTACTTTTCTTTTTTATCTCGAAAAGTTTTTTTGGCCTCGGCTTGTGAATTGTCTCATAGCCATCCAAGATGGCCAACTCGGAATGGGATCTTTTATATAAATGCTGCCCTTGCTGATGAAATTTTTTGGCAGTGGCAGTCAGACGTCATCTGATGGACCATCAGGGCACGTTCCACCAGGGCTGCTGACTGGCAGTCGGTGTCCCAAATTACGTATCTTGATGGAATTTTTAATGGGGATATGTTCTCACAGACCTTTGCCATAAGACTTGTCGGTTACCTTGATCATTTCAGCGGAAATAATCCTCGAAGAACGTCGAACGGACCGCGTCGCGGGCAGCTTGACGTTCCCTCTTTTTCGTTCGTTTCCTGTGAAGACCGAGCAGGCTACGAGCCCTTGCATTCTCTGCGCAGCTTATTGCTGCTAGCGAATCGGACCATTTAGGCAGCGTGAAAAGCGGAGTCACTGGGCTTTTTTGTTTGTGATTACTTCAGCGACGATAGAACACGTACAGAACCATGACGAACACCATGATGGTGTTCGTACAAAAATGTACGAACACCATGATGGTGTTCGTACAAAAAAAGAAAAGAATCAGCAGTGATTCACGATTACGTCCCCTCCGCACTGCCAACTTCGAGAGTGCTTTAAGGCCGGTTCACGAAGCACCGTTTCCTTACGTCACGTTTTGTTACGAAAGCTTACGTCAACAGACACTTAGACAGCTGTGCTATGTATGAAGACTGACTTGCAGTTCCAGGAGCAGCCTTGAGCGCGACATTCCAGGCACTGATGTATCGGTGACTCATACGTCACGTTAGAAAAGGCAAAGAAACACTCATGTGTGAATGGGTCTTAAACGCAGGTACACACAGCACCGTTTTAACACGATAGCGGTTAGGAGCTCGTGTCTCAGAAAATCTGGCGTTGGCGTCTCTAAGACCAAAAAATCCCACAATGCAACGCTCCCAGCCACGTGTGACGTCCCACATGGCTCTGACGTCACGATCCTGTCGACCAGGCTAATTTCGGCGGGAGACGTTGCCTCTAAATTGAACGCAAAATTTTCTCGCCAAAATGAGCGGAATGTTTACTCGCGCAATTTACTGGAACATTCTCCAGCCAAATTTAGCGTAAAGTTTTCCCGACAAATTTAGACGAAAGCTTCCCAGACACATTTAGAGGGTCGATAGGGGCATGACGTCGCAACCACGTGTTACGTCACGTGACACCGGACGCTACCGACTAGATCATGCACACGCGCTTCTACGGCTTGGAAGGAGCGCGAGTTTATATGAGGAGGATTTGCGAACGCGTTCCACTCTTAAAGGCGAAGCTTAAGTGTACCCCATGTTTTATTTACCTTACGCAGTACGTGCGCTTACGTCAAGGCACCACTGCAAGTCCCCGCCTAATGGATGTTTCGTATTATGCGTGCCAACCTACTCCTTTAACAGGTCATCCGTTCATACGAAGCACGGATGGGCCTGTGACTTGTGGTGCTACCTCGACGTAAGCGAACGTACGCTGAGCAACGTTAGCAAACAGTGCGGTGTTAACCAGTCTTTAATCAGAGCGTAACATGCAAAACTTCTCCCGGATTATATTCAAAAGTATTTTTAATGCCATCCCTTCAATAATTGAAATTCAACGTGTATTTTTTAAAAAGGCATTGGAGCGGCAGTTTTATTCGGCCTCCCAACCTCTGGAGCCGCGAAAGCATAAAATGTGGCGGTCTGTATGTTCGTAACCGCTAAACCAACGTGAGAAAAGAAGGCATCCGGTGCCACGCATCGAACCGCGGTCACCGGCGTTGATGCCGTGTGCGCTGCTGACTGAGCTAGGGACCCAGAACGCAGGAACGGGAGGAGCAGAAGAAGGTGGTGCAAAAAGAAAGCGCGGAACGAGGAGTGAAAAAGCGCGCTTCCCTTCTCTAGGTTACCCAGAATGTTCAGCGCGAAGTTTCTGTATCCGGGTGGTGCTGAAGGGAAGGGCGCAGCGTCACACAGGGAAAATGGTGTGAATTTAATAGGTTTCATAATAAACGCTTCCGTAAGGACCACCTGAACCAACAGCGCAACTTATAAAAGGTACTGAAATACTAAAAGTCCCCCTGCCTTAGACACGAGCGCGACTAGAGCACAAGGCACCCAATAACACAATCATATTTAAACGGATTTGGCAGATTGAGCAAACATATGCTGTCAAATGTTTTCTTTATTTTCATGATTTAAAGCTGCAGTTTAATTAGTGTATATTCTGCTTAGTGAGGCTTATACTGCCTCGCAGATAAAA
>JAZHYW010038920.1:0-16445 GCA_037355805.1 Ixodes ricinus | reverse complement strand
AACCTTACTTGTTCAATTTACGGCCATTGCTAAGGTGATACATAACGGCGAAATTAGATCAACCACGGGATAACAGTCGACGCAATAGACACCGCCATGACCAACCTGTCAGCATAGTATGATGACCTCTGCGAATATTAGAGACACAGAACGCAACAATAACACAACTAACAAAGAGGACGGGCGAACTAGAATCAAGGGTGGCGGAACAGGATGTTCAAATTCGAGATCTCGAAGACAGCAGTAGATAACGCAGAACAGTACTCCAGGCGGAAAAACGTTGAGATCCATGGAATCGTACAGCAACCCAACGAGAGTGTATTAGACGTCCTGAAAAACCTAGCTGCCAAACTCGACCTTCCGCAACCAGGCGCAGAGGACATTGAGGCTGCCCACCTACTTAGGGCGAGGAAGGGAAAATAGCACCAGTTCTGGTCGGGTTTGCGGAAAGAAAAACGAGGGACCTGTGGATGACGAAGCGAGTGACGCTAAAAAATGAAAATATTTATATTAACGAGAATTTAACCAAAACACTGAAAGGTCTACTTGGCAAACTAGAGAATGTGCAGAGCAAAGGCGTACAAGTTTGTGTGGATGAAAAACGGCAAGAGTTTTGTACGGCAGAAAGAAGGCGCTGGATGCCATCCGTATCGAAAGTGAAAGAAATTTAATTAAAATAACGTAACAATGGAGGGCACTTTCGACTCGATACGCTGAATGGGACCTTTATAGAGACGCGTGTGCAGACGGAGAAGTAGTTGCAGTAATGTTGAGCTTAGCCTTCTGCATAGTAAATGTCCGAAGCTTGCGCAAACATTGGGATGAACTTAGTTATATTATCTGGAAGCCTGGCATCGCTGGATGTACAGTAGAATCTCGATAAACGGAACATGAAGGGACCAGGAAAATCTGTTCCATTTACCAGGAGTTTCATTTACTGAGAGTACGTAGTGTAGGTACACTAAAAATGTTGAAGGCCAGCTTAAATGATGTTTCCACAAGTGCACAATTTGTAAACACCAGCAAGTGAATGTAGAAGGCAAAATAATGACAAAAACACCAAATTGATGCTTTTGTATATTCACACAAACCGTGTAAAAACGTTGTGAGCAATATTCATGTTCTCAATTTCCTCTTTCCCTGCTCTTCAGGGCGTCTAAAAACAATCACTCACTGAGTAGGAAAAAACGAGGAGATCTTGGTTTGTTTTAGATCCAGCGACCTCTTCTTTCGAAAGACGTCGTCCGGTGACGGGAAGGTTCTCACGCCGGGCTCTTCTTAGCCACAACACCAAGCACTTCTCAAGCTCTTCGTGTTCGGGGAGTCGCAGCCTCATCCTCTTTTTTTCCAAATTGCGTACTGCTGAACGCACTCCGCAGCTTTTCCTTGTCGTGAAGAATCCTTGTCAGGCTACTTTTGGGAATGGCATACTTCGTTGCAAGCACCGTTTTCGTGAAGCAACCGCTATCGATATCATTAATGATTTCGATCTTTTTTTCTATCGTGAGCGCACGGTGTTGTCGCTTCGTGGCCGCCATCGCAGAAAATAGGACACTAGGCCTAAGATGCGAGCAGAACCGCAGAAGCCTTGTTGAGCCAAGCCTACCCAACATAGCCACCTATGCGTAAAAAATTAGAAAAGAAAAATCCCCAAAACCATGCGTACATGCTAATTTTGGGCAATAAAGCTAATAAGTATTAAGAACATCTTTAATACTGTTTTATTACTCAAGAGTTATTTTTATTTTCTGCGATAGCGAAAAATATGCCGGCGACAAAGTTTCGTTTTCGGTTCCGTTTACCCGGAGGCGCGAGAATTTGAGTTCCGATTAACGGGATTACTTTTACATTGCATGAATACAAAACCAAACAACTCCGAGATAGTTGTTTCGTTTAAGCAACAATTCCGTTTAAGCGATTTCCGTTTAACGAGATTCTTACTGTATTAATATTGAGGCGAAATTAGCGTGGACGAAAAAGCGTGCTCGGAATTTACGTTAGCTGGTTTCCACTCATATTGTCTGTGTCGTGAAGGAAAAGGGAGGTGGTTTATTGATGTTTGTAAAAAATGATTGTTTTTCAGATAGGATAAACGTATCCATGGTTCACGCAGAAGTTTGCGCAGTTTCGATTCACAAATCTTCGTCTTCATATATCGTGTGCGCGGTTTATCGACCGCCTCATTTAAACATAAACATGTTCTGCGAGGAATTTTCTGTCCTACTTCGCCAATTTGATAACAACCAGCATATTCTACTAGCCGGTGATTTTAATATTGATATTTCGGACGAAACAAAATACGGAGTTTCCAATTACTTAGATGTGCTTTCTTCCTTTGGTCTAGAGAACGTAATAATAGATTACACGAGAGAAGAATATTACGGTTGTAAAATAACTAGGTCATGTATTGATCATATAATAACTAGACTCGGGAATGTGACATTAGTTCCTGCAGTGATTAAACAAAAAGTCGCGGATCATTATTGCATAGCTCTTGCAATATTAGGAGAAAACCCAGCCAATTACACGTCCAACCGTACAGTGTTAAAAACAGTCTTAGATGATAAAAAGATAGACCGTCTGATTAGCGCGTATGATTGGAATCCATTGCGAATATATGATCATATCACCACTTACAATTTGCTCGTAAATAAATTTAAAGAGATTTATAAAACCTCTTCCATGATTATAAAGATAAAAAAAGAAAACCCGAAAATGTGTGGATTAATGACGATATTTTAGAACTATGTCATCAAAAAGATAAATTATGGCAACGATGCAAGCAAAATCCCGGAGATAAAAATCTTAAAAATGAATTTCGTGCACTCCGAAATAAAGTAACAGCTAAAATTCGATTATCGAAGAAGAAGCATTATTTAAACGAATTTGCTTCAGCAGGAAATTCAAGGAAAACATGGGATCTCGTAAATGAGTTGATTGGTAGAAAACGGAAAAATAACATTGACGATACAATAAGAAATAATTTTCCCGGTATAGAAAACTACACGGAACTGGCCCAGTCCTTCAACAGCAGTTTTGTTAGTACTGTAAAAGCCCTAAAGCAGAATATATTGCCGCATGTGAAAAAAATCCAGCTGAACAGATCAACTGCTTAAATTCGGCACACTTAGCAGAACTACATGAACAAGATTTGTTCGATATTATTAACTCAATGTCAATTACAAAGGTACCTGGGATAGATGATATTCGTGTACGGGATTTAAAGTATAACTATCCAAAGTTAAAGCTAATGCTACTTAAGATCATCAATGGCTGTTTGACAACGGGTGAAATTCCAGAAGGGCTAAAAGTATCAA
Organism: Ixodes ricinus; assembly: GCA_037355805.1. Taxonomy (NCBI): domain Eukaryota; kingdom Metazoa; phylum Arthropoda; class Arachnida; order Ixodida; family Ixodidae; genus Ixodes; species Ixodes ricinus. Next base: position 13,128 of record JAZHYW010038920.1, on the reverse strand, counting down.
TAGTAAGGCCGCTTTATAAAAATGGTAATAAAAAAGAAGTTGGAAATTATAGACCCATATCTATATTACCTGTGATCGCTCACATCCTAGAGAAATGGGTTCAAAAATGCATGAATGGATTTTGCGACAAATTTTCTTTATTAAATGACGCGCAGTATGGCTTCCGAAAACAAAGAAGTACAATTTCACTACTAGAAGATTTCTCCGATTGTGTAAATGAGACACTTGAAAATAATAAGATAGCGCTTGCCTTGTTTGTGGATTTATCTAAAGCATTCGACACATTAGACCATAAAATTCTATTACGTAAACTTGAAAAACACGGTTTCAGAGGTCATTTTAACAGATTTTTTACAAACTACTTTACAGACCGATTTCAAATGGTCAAAATTAGTCACAACACAAGTGAAAAAGTAAGAATCGAATGTGGTGTGCCGCAGGGCAGCACCTTAGGCCCCTTGCTTTTTAATATCTATGTAAACGACCTAGGATCAATACCGTTGCAGTCTAGAATGTTTCAGTATGCCGACGATACCGTTTTATTATTACCACATTATGACTACGAGCAAGCGGTTCCTCTTTTTCAGAGTGAGATAAACTTATTAATAGATTGGTTCTCGAGTAACGAAATTTCTCTAAATACCAATAAAACTAAGCTAGTATGTTTCCGTAACCCTCATAAGCGCATTGAACTTAAGACAAACATATATCTCCACCTTCATGAGCAAGATCAGTCCATCTGCAGATGTAAGCCATTACCATATGAGTCTTCAGTCAAGTATTTAGGTATATTTTTTGATGAGCACGTACTTTGGAAACAGCAGTTAGAACATATTACTAGAAGGCTCCGTTTAGTATCCGCGTATATATACAAACTAAAAAGTGCATGCTGTGTAAAATTACGGCAGTCTATTTTCAGAGCTCTAGGAGAGTCAATCTTACGGTACGGAATAACGATATACGGGAATTGTTCAGGGTACAAAAGGAAGGGAATTGATAGGGTTATAAAGCATATTGCGAATAACATTTCATATGGTTCAGTCTATGATGGCTTAGAACAGGAAGAAAAAATGAAAGCACTAAGCATACTCTCATTCGATCAATTTTATAAGTATGTAGCAATAACAAGTAATTATTATAAAAATGATTTCAAATACGAGGTTAAGAAAAAGAAATCTAAGGCGTACAGAGAGATTTATCTTGCCGAAAGTTCTAACCAATTACGGTAAAAAAGAAAGGAAGTATTACATCCCTGCATTATTTAACGCGTTGCCTGAAACTTTAATTAATTTAACATCCATTCGCGCGGTGAAACTAAACGTCAAAAAATGGTGTCAAACGCTAGCTGGTACTACCTGTGGATAAAAAGTTGTAATCGTTTGCATAGTGCACAGTTCTTTCTTATGTATAATGATGTATGCAGTGTTTTGTTGGCTGCCTGGACCCACACACAAGCATTTCTGCTTTCGTGGGCCAGTACGCTATCTTGTGTAAATTTTTCTTTTCAGTAAATAAAGTATTATTATTATTATTGTACCGTAAAGGTTCCTTGACCCCGCATTTAGAGCCCACACCAGATAGCGTTACCGCGGAAACTACTTTGCTTGCAAAAACACTCCCGCCAGGAAGCGCGTTTTCGTGGTTCCAGACGCTCGCACCATCATTCACGACGCTGCACGAAACAAGAATAGTTTGTCTCAAATACATGAATTGCACTGGAAGTGAATCTTCGGAAGCGTGCATTTTTAGTACAAGCGGATCATTTTTTTAGCAAGCAAAAATCGCAATGCCTACCAGCATATAGGGCGATGACGTCACGGGAAAACCATGTTGAACGGTTCTGTTTCCCTGATGAAATGCAATGCTTGCAACACTGGAAAACTAGATGTCCAAATTGCAAATGTGTGCACTATATATCGCAATCTCGCGATGATCTACGGCAGCCTACTAGAAGGTTAGAACGCATGATTGAAAAAACACTGCGCTTTAAAATGAGTGCCCAAAAACAAGTGCTCCTAAAACCGAACTATAACGTATAGCCTTCCGAAGCAGTATTTCGCAAAGTTTCAAGCTCGAGCAAGCCGATGCCTAAATGTGATTATGTTAGGATTCTCAAAAACTTCCTCTGTCCTTCGCGCCTTTTATGTGAAATTAGAAACATTATTAGATCTTTGCAATACTTTGTGCACTAAGGCACCTTGTGTTTGAATATTTTGAAGAACTTCATTTATTAATGCGAATAGCATTCTTTGGCTACTTCACCGCACTTTTCGTCTATGTATCTATCTGGCTATCTAACCTCTTACGCCGCGGGTCGATAAATAAATAAAAAAGACCGGCGCCGGCTGGGATTCGAACTGTTGACCCTTTGGTCAGCAGGCAGACGCGCTAACCACAGAGCTATGAAGGCAGTCATTCAACGCACTCTAAACGGTTGTTTATATCTTTACCATAGGACACGCTTTACAGCGTCAATCACAGCTACCGGTGCGCGCGTTTCATGCACGAGGGCTCATTCCGCTCTCGTGAGGCTGAGCACGGCCGCTAGCTCACCCTCTCCCGCGCTCGGGAGAGGGTGATGTAGCGGCCGTGCTCAGCCTCACGAGAGCGGAATGAGCCCTCGTGCATGGAACGCGCGCACCGGTAGCTGTGACAGCGCTGTAAAGCGCGTCCTATGGTAAAGATATAAACAACCGTTTAGAGTACCGTTGGTTGAGACTAGCTGAGACGCCTAAAAGTCTCGTCTGGTACCATTTGAGTGTTTAGTGCGTATGGCGCGTGCTTTGCTCGCCTTCCTAAGTGACACAAACGCACGTGCTGGGCTGCGGAGATCGTGCGCAGGGCTGTGAAAGCGTCAACAAATTTAGAATCGCCTCAAGAGTGGGCTGGCGTATCTAGAGTGTGCCGGCCACCTGACGAACGCGCATAACTCCGCACCGTTTGATGCTATTCGCATTAACGTAGATAATCATTCCCAAAGGATGGCGTTCTGCTGATTTTTATCATTTTTTTTCCATTTCGTGTATTTGTTTTCAGATCTATCATGCGAGCACAGAGCCCCGGTTTCACACTGCCAGAGAGCAAAAGAAAAAACATCGATAGAAATAGAGACCGTACTGGCCAAAGATCATGGTGTGCAATAGGAGACAAAATGACACATAAAATAGTCAGACACGGTCCGTGTCTGACGTGTTTAGAGCGCAGCTCTCAGACGCCCGTTTCCGGCTTGAGCGGCGTCGCCGTCACCGTCGACGTAACCGCGCGGCGCAGGATGGCAATTTCCCCGCTACTTAGCGGAAAATTTTCCTGCCAAATTTAGCGGGGAAAATTTTCCGCTAGATTTGGCGGGGAAAATTTTCCGCTAACTTAGCTGTGTGTGCAACTTTCCGCCAGATTTAGCGGGAAAATTTCCCATCATGCACCGCGCGGTCACATGACCCCTCACCCCCCGTGCCTTACCCTCCTCCCAAGAGCTGCGCCTCTAATTCGGCGTAAAGCACGGTTCAAACAGGCCTGGGAATACGGAACCCGGCCAGCCTGTGCGTCGGAACCCGTAGTGACGTCAGCGCTCCTCCGCAGCCAGGCGGCGACGTAATTATGGCTTCTGGCACCGGGTCAATGAGTCGAAAAATTCTCAACTTTTTCCCTTCCTGGTTGTGACGTAGGTTTCCGTATTTCTCCGCGGGCCAATCAGCGCGGCGCGCTTCCTCCTCCGCCCTCCTTGCCACCGGCGTTCACGCGGTTCCGCGTGCGATTGCCTCAGATGCTCCGTGCTTGCTTGCGAGGATGGCTGCGACGGTGAACTTCTTGCCCGTCTCCGACGCGAGCGAGGCTGCAAAGAGTGCCGCTGCCGCGAAGAGGGCTGAAGTTGCCGCTGGGTTTGACGTACCCGAGAAAACCTATAAATTAATTCAGCTAGTTCAGCGGTACCCCTGGATCTACGACAGGTATTGCAGCGACCACAAGCACCAGGACAAGCGAAAGACCTCGATACTGCTTTTAATACTTTATTCACATGGTTTCGAAGACACGGGAGGTGGTTGCAACCCAATGAAACGGCATCTTCAATGAGCAAATATGAGTGGCCTCTCAGAAAGGCCGTTTGTAGAGGCAGGCAGTGGTTGGCTTGCTGGGCTGCAAAGAGACCGAAAGGCAGGATAGCACGTAAAAGGTTAAAATGGTGAACGACACCGGTACGCGCTGCAGATGAGTTTTAGGTGGCACTGTACGACCGCTAGCTAGAATCTTTAACACCCGTCACGCAGTAGTGAAACACGAACGTCTGCTGTTAGCGATGCTCATCCAGATCGAAACGGGCCGGGGTGGGGATTGAACCCAACATCCTTGGTCCTGCAGCGGGAGCTTTCGTGCAGAATTCCTCACAAGCAGCTTGTAAGCACACATCCTGCAGCACAAAGGACAAGGGAAGCACAACGGGCTTCCGTCATACATGCACTCAAGGGAGCACAACATAGTAAACAGAAAGAGGGTGTCGTATCATTTCCACATGTGCATGCCATTGCTATTTTTTATAGCACAGACGGTAAAATTTGACAAGCGTGTGACTGTTACGAAAGCTTCTCTCGTGATCCTGCCGCGTTAAAAATGATATAAACGTGGTTCCACATGCGGGAGCGCAGGCTCCACGTGAGTATTCCTGCGAGCGACGCGCGCCCACGTGGAACGCCACTTGATATATAACATGAAAATAATCTAAAATAAAAAGCAGCACACCTTACCTGGCCTCGTGACATTCGGAAGCACTCGAAGAAGTTCCGGCCGTCGGGGTCTCGCATATCAGTCTCACGATGGTGGCATACTCGCCAAGCATTTTCCGAGACTTCAGGAGCTCGCGGACGGCGTTTCGCTTCTTTTTCTTCACGCTCCGCAGGCACCGCTCACACGCAGCCGCGAAAGTAGTGCCAGCCGACGCCAGTCGAGTGTCTTGCATATGTGACGTACCTCATCACATAAAGGTTCATAAGGGCGGAGGCAAATCGAGCTCCGTCAGTGGGATCCTGCCGAGACGACGCCATCGCGAAACAAAGTGGCGAAGGAACGAGGCACCAGTGCCACTCTAGACGGAGCGCGAAGCGCGCCCCGCATCGTCTGCCTCGTCCGTCGCAGCTGTCGCCTGCCCTCGCCTTGCCCGCGAAAGCGGCGACGACCCCGCTTGACGACAGCCGTTGATTGGTTGCCTGGGGAGCCGCCGTGACGTCAGCTCCCGTATGCCTGGGCCCGTCCGCGCCGCTCAAACCAAACCGTGACGTCGGCACCCGTAAACGGACGCCGGACGTGATTACGTCACTACGGATTCCGGCATCCGGGCTGGCCCGGGTTCCGTAGTCCGGCCTGTTTGAACCGCGCTTAACGGGAGTTAAACGCTTTCATTTTGTGTGTCCCTTGTCTATTTTTGAACTCGCTTACCAAGAAAAAAAGAACAAAGATTCCGCAGATCATTTAAACAGCAGGCGTATTTTCGAGTATCGTCCTCTCGTGTCAGTCTCGAGCGGTTATGTGCAGTCAAATTTATTTATGATAATAAAAAATATTTAATTATTGACTGAAGATTTGGCAACATAAATAAAGGGTCGGTCACTTCAAAGATATAGGTTATAAGTAAATGTACCCCAAAATTATCTGAAAAATGATCTGAAAATTTTTTACGGGTTTTTGTATCTTCAATAACCACGGATATATATGATTTGGGAGAGACCTAAACAAAGTTCTGATTTTGAAGTTGGTTTTAAAAACCGTGTGTTCCTCCCACACTTATAACTTCTAAAATGTATAGATGTCTGTGATGGCCTCTTTTTTACGATGAACAGCAAGTACATGTGACTGTGGGCTTGATAGAAGCAAAGTACACCGGGGCGCGTGGCGGAACAATGACGATTACGCACGCAGACCGTCAGAAAGTAATAACTTAAGTAGATACCGTGTCGAGGAGAGCATTTAATACTACTTTGTTCTATATAACGAAATATATTATTGATCAAGGGTAATGTCTAATTGCAAATTGAATTGACCGGCATTTTGTCAAGAACAAAGCTCGACAGCATGGCTATGCTAGTTTATCAGTTTGTCCTGTACAGTCATGTATCGATTGTTTAAATGAACCCCGTTAATGTTGTGTTAATGGAGGAAGAGCGTGGTGGCGCGGGTCAAGATTTCAGATAGACAGTCGCTTGTCGTCTTCGTTCAAGATATGTATTTTTTCTTCAATCTTGACGTTAATATGGATTCCTTGCTCTATGGACACCATTTTCGATGACAAACTGGGGAAATGCATAACCGGTTTGAATGGAGCTAGTTGGTAGCTTCAAGCATTCCACGCAATCGTGGAATGGTCGAAGGTACTAAGAAGAGGAGGAGGTGAAAGAAGAAGTATTAAATAGTTGATAGTCAGCTCTGTGTATGTCCTGTCCTGTCTCTCTGCAAGTGTTTAGCGCTCAAGCTGTTTCTCATAAGGAAAGCATAGATCTTTGTCTCGTTATTGTGGATGACTCACATTATAGAGGAGGTTTTTCAGGAAATGGAGGTGTTCATATTAACAAGACATCAATATAAATGAAATTGTGCCTCCTCGGGTACGCATTATGTTAGGTCAGATACGATCTGACTACGAAGTTGCGTATATATTATGAGTATGACGAACAATTTTGATCACTGATTTTCGTATGATTCTTCGTCTGCATCATGGTGCCGAGTTCAAGCAATATAGGTTAGGAAAACTAGCGTTGTGATTGCCGCTGAGTGTTTAAAGGTCGACGAAAAGGGATGTTACCAAAACTTTCTTGACATCTTGGCCATAATATTGCTTTTAGCTCAGTGGCGTCGTCGTTAGATGTAATATTAAAGGTATTTCGTAAACTATATTTCACAATATATATGACGACAATGTGCCCATGCCATGATTTTATTCATTATATTTTAAAAGCATCACTACGATTCACCTTCTAATATTGTGAAGCAAAGCTGCACTAAACAAGGATGTGTTAGGCGACCTACCATACTTCGTGAGAAGCTTTTGAATCAGGTAACATTTATCTGACTGAGGTAGGCCAATGGTGGTTGAAGATTATAAACACGACGTTTTTTATGTTTACCCAGATTTTCTTTTACTACTTCGCCGAAATTACATAACGCAATTTCTTATTCTTGGTACCTCAAAATAAAAGTGGATTGTATGAACGATAAAAATCTATACAGCATAGTTACTACTTCCACGTTGGACATAATGTACCTTGCCAAAAAAAACGCGGAATATTTATTATAAAATTTAGCGGTTCAAACCGAATTGAACCTTTATTTTTCCTCCTCGGAACTGATAAGGAACTGAATTGAAAGCCGTGAACACGCTTCTGAAACTGAAACTATAAACATTTCGGTTCGACCTTCTGGTCAGAGGTCCTTCAAGGGTGTACAGAAAATAGATGGCACTTCATCTCAGTGTCTCCAAAGACCACAGTTATAAAAACAAGCCTTCCAGATGTCGCTTTAAACGACGGGTGGTGAACTTGAGGGGGACGTCTTAGCCTACTAGTCAAGCAAGACGGCGGCTCATTTATTGTATGTACATATTTAGATTCAATGACAACGTGAGGAGGAGAAGAAGAAAAAAGCTTTCTGGGCGTAACAGGTGTTTTCACATCGCTTAACTGAGCCTTCCTCGCCAAGCCTAACATTAAGTTCTGAAAAACTTGGGAGACCTCTCAAGGCCCTCCGCCCCATGCACGACCGTGCATCGACCATCATCCTGGACCAACGGGAAGATCAAGAGACCACCGACCACTTCGATACCAAGGACCAAGTTTGGGTCGATCCCGAAATAGCCCCCAAAGAGACCAAAGGAGACAAGATCCGTGCTGTAGAGAAGCGCATCCGAAGAACAGGGCGCAAGCACACCCGTACAGCATGATTCGCAACGAGGACCCTTTGACGCCTCCGTGTGTCAGTTAACTCGCACCCGTGATATTGACGAAGACATATGAATAAACTTCCTGCAGTGAGGAAGACCAAAATACATTTTTACGGAATTTTTTTTCAGAACCAGAAAACCTCGGAAAAAGTGCAAAAAGAAGTCGCTTTCCAGCAGTGTTCGAGACAAAGTTTTATCACTTCCACGTACAGTAAAATTTCGTAACGGGAACTAATATGAAGGCGCAGACGCAGCATCAAGATTTCTGGCTTGGAAAGTACACACAATGTTGTAAACACAACCATGTGCCCGGAAGAAGTGTACAGAGTTAGAAGCAAGCACCTTCTAGACGACATTACGAAATTCCGAGTAAACAAGAACGATTACGTTATCCACGACAACAAGAGGTCAAACACCATCGCGTTGGCAATCAAAAACTCACAGAACGTAAGCAAGTTGACGTCGGTCGAGAAAATGTCACAAAAAATAAAGTTTTCTAGATGATAGGCATACAGAGCCACCGCCAGTAATCAGATCAAGGACATCATCTTCCAGCACGGTTACGACAACGAATAGATGCTCGAGTCTCTAATTCTGGAAATAGAATGTCGCACGCACAAGATCGCACGGCAGTCCGAATTGCGTTCGAAGGAAAAGCCCTACCATGCTACGTGAGATAAACCAGCGAAGTCTTTCGGGCCGCTTCTTTCGGAGCAAGGCCTCTTGTCTGCTAGAACTGACATAAAATCAGGAACAAATTTGATGTGTTCCCAGGCGAAACTACCAAATTCGGCACGTGCATCCACAATCCCGACACCGCCGCGGAATAAAATGCAAGAGGAGTGTTTCAACTGTGCCGCCACTCACGTCGCACCAGCAACGAATGCCCCAAGATAAGCGCTACGCAAAGGAGGCACACTCCCCCAGGCCAATCCTCGCAGCAGAAGCAAGGGTTCCATACATACCAAGCAAAAATCGCGAAACAGGAGTCGTTCTCGGGCCTTTCCCCGTCCCTTGTGATGCCAACCAAATCCATATCATCTCGCTCTCTGAAAAAGAAAGATAAAAAAGAATCATCGAGTCAATACTGCAATAAGAGAAAATAAAATAGCTGCGGGAGGGGGGGGAGCGGCATCCTGAGCAATCTAAATGGATAATGAACCCCACCGCTAGTAAAGCAGTTGCATAGGCAAACGAAAAAAAAAACGTATCCTACAATGGAACAGCAGATGTATCCAAACCAAAGCCGTAAAACTAAACTTCCACTAAAAACAAGAAAAAAAAGACATGGCAATCATCCTCCAGCATGATGCGGGCTGTGAGAGCCTCAAACGTTTGTGTTTCACCTTCACAACACCCGCCATAAAGAGGCACAAAGGAAACGCACTTCGTTTTCTCGGCATCCCTCTCACTCTCGTCATCTAAGGCATAACCCAAGCCCAAATCTTCACTTGCAAAATCAGAGACGAAAACAAAAGTGTAGTCGGCATGAAAACAAATATCGGCAACAAAACACTGAATGCCTCTGACGTCTATATCAGACCCGAAACAGCGGCGGAAGGCTGAAGGCAGCAAATGGATTAGCAGCCTCTTCCCTGACAATGCACCAACTATTTTCGGCGGTGATTTCAACGCAAGACACTCGATGTCGAGATATGAACGTATCTCAACATTGGACGACCATTGGACGTCCGATGTCGGGACGTCCAAAGGTAACCATTTCGTGCATCCATCGTACTTCTGAATGTAAAGATCGGCGGTATGGGTACGCCTGTTTCAGCCGTGGCAGCCTATGTTTCCGGAAGGCCGGGAGCGCCGGTTCATCGATTTCGGAGCGTCCGCGTAATGCAAGTATTTAAATTTATATTTTAATTGCGCGGTTGTTCGCTTTAAGTGCAACTGCAATCAGCAAACTTTTTTTTTAACATAAACGCGCGACGTTGGCGAGCCGATATTTTTGACAGAACTTTAAAACTTCGGCGTTTTTGTTGGCTCAAATTACTTATTCAGCTTGAATCTCTCTCGTAGAAGACGCGACCACGTGAAAGAATATACTTCTAGATCCCGTGTCACCTCAATTCAAGACGCAGCGAAGGAAGCGCCCGAACACGTAGCTGCAAGAACATCGAGCAGTGCGAGAGAAACGCCCGCCATTGCAGCAGTCAAACTTCGAGCTCGCGCTGAGGGCTTTCTTCGCTCGGGCGCAACCCGAGCGACAGGCGCCATTGCCTGCGCTGGGCCTTGCACTCCTTGACCGAGCCCCTTCCTCCTCTCTGGTCACCTGTCACGTGACCCGATGGGAGAGGAGGGCGCCAGCGCGCGCGAGCTACACGCTGATAAGCATCGCCTGCGAGATAGATCCGGTAGCGGGCCCGCTGGTAGCCGCTTTTTTATTTGTCTGCTTTGTTGTCCGTTCAGTCTCGAACTTCGTTCGTCCAACCTGCTTCGACCTGTCGCCTTACCCTGCGGTCTTATTTGGATGTCTCGACAACGTATTTGATGTGCACCAGAGCTATCAGTGTTACGAAAAGTCCTACGCGTATATCGGCAACAAGCGATTCTTCAAAGAAGTCAGGAATTCTTGCGGTTTGGTTGGGTTCGGCAAATGACAGCTTGTGCGCCGCATCGTGCTGAAACTCCAACGGCCTTCCTTCTCGTTTTTGTGTTCGTGTGGTTGTCCTGCTTTGACCGTGTATAATATCATCACGGATTACATCTTTCAAGTCCACTGATCATTATGGTAAGTGCTCTGCAACCTCAGTTGGTACGATGACAGCGCTCGGATCGTTCTCTCTACGTACACGGCCCCCCCCAGCACAGCCGGGAGAATAACATCGCCGAAAAGTTTACCAGGTTTGGCATAGTGTCATGCCTCAGTTCCCGTCGTGACTTTCTTTGGCAGATCTTCCGAGCACGGCATACAGCTTGCCCGCCCGCCTCGTCGCGGTAGGTCACACCACCAGCGACCGACGTGCTGCACGCGGTGTCGACGTCCTGCTGCTCGCTTAGCCGATAACAGTTGCGATACACAGGTGCCGATCCAGACACAGTGGCCAACTGAACTCTGGTCCTGGCTTCGCTCTGTGAGGCTTCGACCACGGCATTCCTGCTTGCCTCTCCCCGCCCCGCCGAGCGACAAGTCGCATGCTACCACCGCCGGGGCGCCGCCCGAGTTAGGTGTCGGATGTCCAGTTTCTCCCCGGTCCCGTAACGGCCAGGTGGGTCCCGACACTCTGGCAGACGGGACGGACCCATTGGCAGACCAGGGTTTCGGGATGGTGGTGACGTCGACTTCGTGGAATTCGGGGAAGAGGGGGGACAGTTGCTGGCGGGATCGCGTCGATAGAAGTCCGAAGAAAAGCAGCTGGCCGTACGGGGAAGCACACCGACTCGCGGGACGCCGAACAGGTGCGGGAGTTTGGAGAAGGACTCCCAGGGCGCAAGGCTGCTGGATGAGGGACCCCGCGAGAGGCGAGACGACGCAAGAGATCCAGTCAGAGACGGAAGGACATCGCCAAGGAGCCGGGCCTGCTGCGGAACCCCTGCGAGCACAGCGCTCCCCAAGAGATGCACGGCAAGACATGTTTAGCCCCGTATCATCAAAGCCTGATTAGTGTTTTATTAATTTGAAGAAATGCTTAAAAAGTTAACCCTGCGATCAATGCTACGAATTCCTCTGCCCTGTGTGAACCCTAAAGACGGTAATGCACGGCGCGTCACAATAGTCTAGGATTACCTCAGTTCTTGTTTGCTTTGCAATCTTCTCAGTTGTATAAAAGCTTAGAGTGCCTCTTCACATTTCACAGACCGCTTGCACATTTGTACTTGTTTACAAATTAGGTTAGTAATAAACTTCTAGGAAAATCGAAAACAATATTTTGTGTCTGTTTTCCTGCCCATTTGCAAACACCTGTGTGAGCACATTTTTTCTACGGGTTTCCTGCAGGTTATAAATAGGTTTATGAGTTTCGGGACGTCTTAAATAAGTTTAAGGTAACCAACCTTCCAGACAATACCCATTTAGGGCTAGCGAATAATTTGCCTATCCGAATGGCTCGTTCAAATGTGTGGTCACGTGCCAGGTCGAACGGTCACCCGTATCAAACGAGGACCCGTATCAAACGAGCATCCGTATAAAATGGGTACCGTATTAAACGGGTACCGTATCAAACGGGTACCCCTATCCCATAATCACGTTTGATCCGAACGGATCGACAAGTTTGCCACCCGTTTGAATTTCAAATGTTTTTTTTTTAAGTAGGGGCTGCTAGAAAATAGACACTGCCTAATTTTAGAGGTAATCCGGTACGGAACGGTCAATTGCTGCAAAGGAGTAAGTAGCAGCGCACTTGCGATGAAAATACCGGACTTGAAATATGTAATCCGAGATACAGTATATGGCGACACGGACACTGCGGAACAACCACAGAAACACAAAAACGAAAGGAAAGGAGTTTGTGAAGCTTCAACACGATGTTGCAGAAGCAGTTACTTGCCAAACCAAATACTAAACACATCACATGAATTTCTTGGGCTGTTTTTAAAGAAATCGCTTGTTGCCAATGTATGCGTAGGACGTTTCAAACACTGGTAGCCTTGGTACACTCGAATACGTTGCCGCGGACGAAATCTACGGCAGCCCCGCTGGTCGCAGCACAGCACACAAGAAACTAGGCCGAGAAGCAGACATTCCGGGATCGGAAGAAGTTACTACGTCATCCGTGAAACCTTTACTACATGATCACGCTCCTGCCGTTTTTCGCGCCCAGACAGCGGAGTCTAGGAATAAAAAAGCCTCCGGTTCATTGGTCCGGCGACTGCGCACCTTCTTCCACGCTTTCAGCTTAGGGAGAGAAAGAAAAAGAGAGGAGTAGGAAAACAGCAGCTCCTTCAAGGCCATAAGAGGCTGCCCTCGCAAAGGCTTATCTTCAGGTTTACCCCAACAATGAAAACAACCAGAGGATTTGTTCCTTATATCCTCTTGAAAGTTCAACCCAAAGTAGAATAGGGCAGTGGATGCTATCTGTGGCCTTGGCCTTCAGGCAGGTGCCATGCTCTGCCTTATCTCTAGCTTGGAGACTGTAGTCATGTGATCCTACGCGGAGACCCGATTGGCCTAAGACAAGCATAGCGTCTACTCTACTGTCAATACCGACTGAACAGAACAGCTCCATTCTTCCTAGAAACTGTCCAACCCAAAAGTGACC